>CM022944.1:39862911-40098403 GCA_012931725.1 Litsea cubeba | reverse complement strand
TGATTTTGCCGATAGGCCTTTGAGTACTCCCATCGTATCCAAAGATAGATACAGATGTGTGGCTCAGCTTGCTGGGTGGGATGCCCAACTCTTCAAGAGCCGATGTGGAGATGAGTTGAGTGCAGAACCTGGGTCGATCTGAACTCTGTGCATAGGCATTTCCTTGATATACCCTGTGAAGTACAGGGGTCGGTTATGCCTGGTTTCGCCAAGTAGGAGGTCGTCCTTTGTGAAGGCGATGGTTGCACTGGCTGCTTTTTTAACCGAGAGGCATTCAATGCATGATCCCTCAGTTTTTCTTCTTCTCCCTTTGAGGAGGCTTCTGAGTTTTTGACCCGGTAATCCATTTCAATTTGGAGGACTTGCGGGGCATGTTTGTCGACATCCTCATTCAGCTTTTGTAATTCCGAAATGAGATTATCACGAGTGTGCGGAGACATTCGCAACAAATCTAGGATGTGCAGACGTGCAGGTATGTGCTTGAAGTGTTTAATCAAGTCATACTTGAAAGCCTCCTTAGGGCCTGCATGTTCATCATTGTTGCCACTAGGGGCGCTTACAACATCTTTTCCCGAAGGATTTACATATGTAAAGGAAGATTGGTTGTAATTTTTGTGGTAGTCCCGGCCAGAGCGGGTGCCTCTACCAACTTCGAGAGCTTCTTGAGAAGGGTCTTCGTTTGGAAGATTGTCTTCAGGATCAAGAGGCTGTCGTTTTTCATTTGCTGAGAATGAATCAGCAGCAGAGTTGCCATCCTCAGTGATCGAGTTGCACGGAGCATTTTCCGGGAACAAGTCCTGAACAGCATCCAGCAACCTTTCTTCTTCGTTGACTAATTCATCATCCAAGCATCAATGGCTGGGAATTCTTCAGTCAGGAAGGGTGTGAACTTTGAAGTCACAGTCTCAGGAGAAGAAACCTGAGAGGGTGTCATCTCAGTGAAGTCACGTGAGACGAGGTGGCTTCAGAAGATATATTGCTAGGCGTCGCCGGAGTGTAAGTGCTCTCATCAGACGATGCTTCGGAAGAGCTATATCTCGAATTATCACATTACAGGAAGCTCTGACGGGAGACGTTGCCTGATCGGAGTCAGACTCATCCTCGGATGTAAGAGGATCGTCTATCCAGCAAATTTTCTCCATTTTCAGGAGTTAAGGGAGGATGTACCTGGTGGTCTTCAGGGACTTCAGGCTCTGGATTGCGAGGAGGCTCATTGACGCGTTCTTGCTCTTATTCTAGAGCGAGTCGCTGCAAGATCCTTGCATATTCTTCAAGATCAGGCATGGGAGCCGGATCTTCTTCTTCATTAACTCTTTGTGGCTCAACATGGTTGATTTCCACTGGAGTAATGAGAGGTGCTGGGTCAGCAGCATTTTTCTTGTACAGCTTCTTGGTCTTCTTCATCATCAGACCAGGATCCTTGTGGCTGTAGGGGGTTATACCAGATTACTGGCATAAGATGAGACTCAGGAACCCATTCTTCATCGGAGAGATATTCTCCTGTTTCAAGGGACTCCTCCCACTCATCTGTGTAGTTGGATTCGAATCCATCATCGGTTGTCGCTGGACTCGTATCCATCAATGGAGAATCCAACTACCAAATTGCAAGAGTATGATGCCTCCTGCATGGCTTCTTTGAATTGAGGTGGCATGAAATCACTGAGAGTGAATTTCCTTACCCCCTTTGAAGTCTCTGGAAGGGATGTTTTTGTTACTTCCAGTGAAGCGGTAGAGGAAGCCTCTGCCTTTTCTTTGACCTCTAGTTTTGGTTGGGTCTTCTCTTGCCGTTAAGCTTGAGGAGATGTTTCCTAGCCTGCCTTCGCTGTTGAGCTGTAGGCTTTATTTCACGACCTCCCAATTTTCATCTTCCAGGAGATCGGGATGTACCCATATCGGTTGTCCGTCTGGTGTCGGGTAAGGAACCAGTTGCTCGGACGCTTGGATTGAGTTTATCACCTTGAAGGAAGTAGTGATCTTCTTCTTCGGTGATTTTGATGTTTGTCCCACATGTCACCATGTTGACGGAGGCATACCCATAGTTTTTGTCAAAGGTGATGACTCCGTTTTTCCACATCTCGTTTATTTTCTCTCTCACAACGAAGCATTGATTGAGAGGATGCGAGATCATCTGGTGGTATGGACAGTACCGAGGATCGTTGGTTTTGCCAACATCACCCGGTCTTTTTGGTTCAGGCAAGGTGAGCTTGCCGTTTACCACAAGAGCCCCGAAGATTTCATCAACATCTTCATCAAACGGGTATTTCTTCTCTACTCATTCTTTGAAGGCATCTGAGAGTTCAGGTTTCTTACCAGCAGCTTTGTTTTCAGCTTTCTTTGGTGGCTGAGGAGCTGACTTGGTCTGCACATTGAGGACCTCTTTTTTCTTTGGTTTAGAGGTTGCAATGGCGGTCGGCTCTTTTCTTGATGATTTTTGACTGTTGAGGTCTTTAATCACCGTTTCAGCTTCCATGGAAGCTTCTAGGAGTTCTCCCAGGTTTTTTGATTTGTTGCCAATGATCATGGAGCGGATTCTGGCTCTCATGTTGTTTCGCAGATGTCGACTAGCGACGCTTGTGGCAATACATCAGAGCATTTGTATGCCATTGCTTCCACTTGTGAATGAAGTCATATGTTGATTCATTCTCCCCCTGTTTTAGGCTGCACAGCTGAGCCATAGTAGCGGGGTGATCCTCACCTTTGAAGTGAGTCAGGAAGCGTGTCTCTAGCATGGCCCCGTTTTGGATCGAGTCCTCCGGCAGAGTGGAGTACCAATAGAAGGCCGTACTTTTTAGGGTACTTGCAAAGAGGCGGATCTTGAGTGCATCTTGATCCGCGATAGCTCCCGTCAGGATCTTGAAGTGGATGACGTGCTGTTTGGCTGATCCTTTCCCCGTATATGTTTGGAGAGTAGGATGCTTGAATTTGGTGGGGAACGGGACCGAGTCCATCCATAAGGGATATGGTGGCTTGATCCCATGCTCCTTGAGTATATCTTCTTCTTTTGCTTTGGCGAGGATACTATCTACGTCCTTTTTGGTAAGGGCGCGTGACTCATTTTCTTCTCTATTTACCTCGTCGTCTTGATGATTCGGAGGAGGTTCATTGTTCGCCTGATTTTGGAAGGCGAGGAGAAGGTTTTCCATCAGAGTTTGAATCCTCTGCTGGCCCTGTTCCAACTGCTGGATGCGGGTGATCGCATCTTCTGGAGGTGGATTGCGGGGTGGTGGCTCAGAATTTGTAGCCAAGACATTCATCCTTCGTGATTCGAACGAAGAAAACTGTCCTGGTGACTGAGCTGGGGCTCATTCTTTTTGAAGAAGAGCTTGAGGAAGGATCACTCTGCTGTCCTTTACTTGAAGGAGCAGGGGATTCTTCTGAATGTCTTCTTGTCCTTGAGACGCTGCGGGTCATTGGACGTCGGACATGGATTTTTGTTGCTGATTTTTGGCGCCTTCTGGTTTTTCCAACCATATGGACGGCAGCAACTTGGTTGGGTCCTTCTTTTTTCGACCCATTTGGGAGAGACTTGAAGTTTAGGAGGCTGGGTCCTTTGCTTCTCTAGTCTCTTTTACCGGTATGACGCGCGGCGGCGTATACGACGAGAAATTTGAGCTTCGGTCAGCTCTGGCTGGGCTTTGACGATGAAGGATGTGCTCCCTCGGGCGCAGCAGCCGAGCCTGTCTTCTTTGTAGCTGGGCAAGGACAGGATGCGAACCCTGTCCTTCGCCTGTTGCAGCGAAGCTTTAAATTTTTGGAGTTCGGCCCCCGTAGAGATGAAGGGTCGAACTGTAGTTTTGTAGGCCTTAGCAGGTGCGATGCATGATCTGATTTTGGGCTTGTAGGAACAAGCCGGCTCATGCTGGGATGACTTGGAAGTCAGGTTGGAGATGGGTCTCTCCTCTTTCATGTAAGCAAGAGGGTAGAACTGGTTCTCCTTGGTGGGGCCAGGAATGCTGGCTTGGTAGATGTTTGGGACCTTCTTTGTTTTGGTGAAGGTCTTGGGGACCAAGTCTTGGGATAGACCTGATCGTTTGCAGGTCGAGGCTTCGTGGGGCTGCCACGGGCTTCAGGCCTTCTGGTGCTCGCCTTTGGTGTCACGGTAGTGACACGTTGAGAGGCGAGTTTCTGCTTCTTGGAGGGAGCAGTTTGTTCCTCGGGAAGTGGGAATGGTCCCAGCGTCCCAAAGACGATAGTCCGGGGAGTCGAGGTCGACCCGGAGTTCAGAGAGTTGCCGAGGGAGTTGATGCTTCGGCAGTTGATGGGGCGCTTGTAAGTGCGCGCGGTTTGCTTCTGTTGAAGCATGAGTTGGTGCTTGTTTTCATCGAAAGTAATGGTTAGTGAAGCTGCCATTGTTAGTTTTTCGAAAATTTCTGAAACAAGACCACATCCATTAGTAATCACAAGAATATAATGATCATAAATGGGAAGTTCTATGGTTTCGTCTTTTCAAATTTCTCGAGGGAGATGACCCAAGCAATATGAGGAAGGCAAAACGCCATAGAGGGTACAATTGTTCTGATCGCAGGTATGGTAAGCCCAGAATGGGCATCCCAGTGACTGCTAGAAGCAATTGTGAACTTAAATTCGACTTATCGAGAAGCAGAGCTTGCTCGAAGTAAGAAGAATATAAAGTTGGAGTTACAGATATGCCGGTCGCAGTACAGTAGACCCTGAAAGGGCGTACTAGTACTGCTAGACACAAATGTTTTGAGAACGCATCTATAAGATGAGATTCTCTGTTTTGAAAGGTCAAGATTGGATTCATCAAAGAGAGCAGATGGTATTCCGATCTAAACACGGGCTCAGCGATTTCCGCGAGCACCAGTGCTCAGAAAGAAATGAACCATAATTTCTCGGATCTGAATCTAAAAATGACGAGTTTTTCTTTGAAAGGCCAATATCGGGTTTATCAAAGAGAGTAAAAGGCACTCCAATCTGAACACGGGCTCAGCGATTTCCGCGAGCGCCAGTGCTCAGAAAGGAGAAGACCAAGATTTTTCCAATCTGAACCCAAAATGGCGGAAGTTTTTTTTTTTGAAGATTTAGAAGATTTTTTTAAAAAAAATCTTTTTTTATTATTTTTATTTTTTTTAAGATTTTTTTTTTTGAATTTTTTTTTATTTTTTATTTTAAAATTTTAATTTTTTAAAAAATTTTATTTTATTTTTTAAAATTTTATTTAAAAGACGAGAGAGTACACATAGGCCTCCTAACCTGGTCTTATGAAATCTTGATTGATAGAATTGCCCCCAGGTAAGGGTAGGATTACTTAATGAACCCGTTTAGAGGACCCTTGCCTAGAACAGTCAAGCTGTCTCCACACTCTGGACAAGGCTTTTCTTTGAATCAACCATGATCAAAGAACACAGTTGGTTTAACCTTAGTGGTCTATGTCTTTTTTTTTTTTTTTTTTTTTTTTTATTATATATTTTTTTAATGGACTCATCGAAGAGAAACGATGGCCCAAAACCTTAGTCGAACAGGCTCAACATTTCTGCAAGCGCGATGAACGATAGGAACGGATCAAGGTTTCTCAATTTTGAATCCAAAATGAGAAATCTAAAAATTTTTATTATTATTTTTTTCTCATTTTTTTTTAGATCTTTAATGAACTCATCGAAGAGAAACGATGGCCCAATCCCCGATCCGAACACGGTCTCAGCGATTTCCGTGAGCACCAGTGCCCAGAAGGGAGAGGATCAAAGTTTCTCAATTTTGAATCCAAACTGAAAAAATCTGATTTTTTTTTTGTGTTTTTTTTTTTGAAAAGAGAAAGATTGGAAATAAATTCAAAGAATTAGAAATTTCCAAACAAAAAATATCATCTCATTTTTTTTTGCGGAATCCAACATAGGCCACCAATTATAAAGTAGCCAAGGAATCGAGAAAAGAAATATAAGCATAGAGCAAAATATATGATATGCAAATATTTCATTTCTAGCATCGTGTTCTCAAATAAACGAGTCCCACCGGGTGTGCTAGCTTGATGGACCGCGCTCCTGCTCGGTTCTACCGAGGTCGGCGGACGTGGGAGTCCGTTTGGTTCCGACCCTTTCGTAACCAGGGGGCAGGGGCATGCATCAACATTTCTTTTTTTGTGTGGGTGTGCCAGATTTTCTATTTTACTTGGAATTGCAAGTGGTGATCCGGAGATCAACCTTCGCAAGTAAAAAAGAAATCAACTTCTTTCAAGTTTTCCATTGCACATATATTTAAGAAAAGAGACATTTTTCTTGGTTTGCCGTGAAAGGCGATTTTTTTGGCATTTCTAGCCGATTTTGGCGTTTATAGCCGATTTTTGGCGTTTATAGCCGATTTTGGCGTTTATAGGCGATTTACAATCCTTATCAATAATGAAAGACAAGAGTTGTGATTTTTGTCTCTTTTGAAAAAATACAAACTACAATGAAAAGCAAGAAAAGGAGGATCTAACTTCTCAGGAGATTGTGGGGGACTCGTTTAGATTGACGGTCGCAAGCCATATGTGGGCTTCGCGCATCATTCATGCAGATGAGAACAGAGGATGCTATTGATTCGCTTGGCTTGGCTATAACCTCAGGTTTTTAGAGGACAAAGACCAAAAGGAGGTCCTATGTCCAATAAAAAGCCGAGTATACGGGCTGAAAAGCCACATCTAAGCCATTGGAGGCAGGAGGAGAAGGCAAGGACCTTGGGGGGGGGGGGGTACCCCCCAAGGGACTTTTGTCACCTTGTAGTGGTGGCCGGTGTAGAACTTCCGCAGAGTTTTCTCTCTTTTCCTTCTCTGAATTTCTGTGCTTCTGTCTGTGATTTTCGTTGTCTGTCCTTTCTTCTTGGAGAGCTCTCCTATTTATAGGCTTTTAGGTAGCCATTTAGGAGGGTTTATGAGCCTTGATTGTCATAAAGCTACATAAAGGGAGGAGTTACAAAATTGAATTCTTTATTTTGTAACTCCATTTTCTTGGCTTCTGATTGGCCGGAGGAGATTGAGGGCATTTAATTGCCTTTAATCGCCATGATGGGAGGAGTTTCATGAGTTAAATGCCATGAATCTCTTGACTTGTAACTCCCGGATGCTTGCTTCTGATTGGTCCGTCCAAAGAACTGGATTAATGACTGTAATAAAGCTAGTCAATTAATCGCATTAAGTGGTCGCCGAGCAGCTGAAGAGTCGCGGGCCGTGCCGCGTCTTTTGGGATTCTTCTGTCGATGATCATCGATGGATCTTCATGTAGATCGACATCAGACGACCATGTAATTTCAGGTGTTTGTTGCCAACAGCGGGTCGGTGCCATCTGTCCTGTCGATTTCTCGATCGGTCGGGTAGAAAGCACACTTTTTTTGGTTGACCGGGTGGCGATCAATATTGTTTTCAATACTCTTGATGATTAACCCGTGTTTTGGATGGATGTCAGAGGATTTGGTGTCTCAAAAGCATGAATTTTGGAAAGTACCAGAGGCTGGGTGCTTCGAATCACGAAAAAACGGCGAAAACCGGGGTTTCCGGGGCCTTCCCGGCGACCCCGGGCTCCAAGGTCGCCGGCGACCCTGGGCCAGGGTCGCAGGGGTCTGCGACCCTGGGGGGGTTTCCCCCCTTTTTGTCCCGTTTTGTGTCCGTTTTTGCTGTTTTTCGATTCTTTTTTCTCCTGTACTTTTCCTTGACATTTTGACCATTTATTGGCCTGATTTCTTTGTAGGAAACCTGATGAGAATCCTTGCATTTTATTTTGCAAAGTTTCCAATTTCCTGAGAAAGCCGAAGACTTTGTCGCGCAGAGCTGCCGATTTTTCGTCAGAAGCTGAAACTGGGTCAAACGATGTCGGAATGACCTGAAATTTGGTGTGAAGCCTCCTAAGTAATAAATAAGACCAACCATAGGCTTTTGTTTGAGTTTTAAAGCCGTTTGGGGTCTTATCACCAGCCGACTTGCTTTTGTCGCGATGAAGATGTCGCGGTTTGATGTGTGGTCAACCGATGTCCGATTGACTTGAAATTTGACAGGGAACCTATTGGAGTCATTTCAAGATGATCTATAGGCTCTGTCTTGGAAACCATGGTCCGGAGGGCTTTGCCGCCGAGAGGCCTGATTTGGCTTCCGAGCGTCAAACTATGGTCAAATGTTGTGGAAATGACCTGAAATTTGACGTGTAGCCCTTTATAAGCATTTTGAAGCCGTCCATGTGCTCTATCTGATGAGTAATGGCCTCGGTGGTTCTCGCCGCCGAGAGGCTTGATTTAGCTGTTCGAGGGTTGATGTAGGGTCAAACGTTGTCGGTTTGACTCGGAACTTGACGTGGAGCCTTTTGGAAGTATTTTGAGACCATCCATCGGCTCTGATCGAAGATTTGGTGTCTCCGATGGTTTTGCCGCCGAGAGCTCCTTTTTGGCTATCGGAGAAGCGAAGTTAGGCCAAATGATTTTGAAATGGCCCGAAACTTCTTGTGTACTCCTCTTTTGGGTGTCTTGAAGAATCTTGCAGTTTTTGTTTGATTCTGACAAGATTTGATTTTTGGAAGTAGCATTGCCTATTTATGGCAGGTTGCGACTTCATGTAGCTCTTTGGATCTTGAAGAGGCAAAGTGACATTTTTGGTGTCAACAGTGTCAGTGTTTTCTTTTGTCTTTTGGGTTTTTTATTTTGATTTGGTTTGGACCATTTGGAGGACCAAATGGGTTCTAAGGGGGGGAGGATGTAAGACCCCGACCCCCAATCTCTCTGTTTAGTATTGTTTAATCGTGGTTTAGCTTTTTAAGCAAGATTTGAGTTGTTTTGACTTTGTTTTTGAGTTTGACTAGATTTTTCCATAGCCTTGGAGATTTTGAAGACCGTTGACTTTTGTTTGACCCGGTCCATATGATATGTATTTTTATGAGAAATTACTTCTGATTTCTAAAAATTCTGAATTTGGTGTATTTTGACTCATTTTATGAAGTTTAACAACTTTCATGTTTTGACCATTATGATTTGATGATCAGAAAATGCGTTTTTCGAGAAAAAGGGCAAAATTGACTTTTCACACTAAATCTGTCCATAAATTTCGAAAATTTCAGAATTAAAGTAGAAATTTCGCTGATCGTTTTTGTCTTCTTCGTCGATCTCATTCGGGACCCACAAATGCTAGTTTTGACCTTTGTAAGTTTGGGGCCCATGGGGCCCAGCCCATTTATCCTTTATATAGCCAATGGGTTCTTCTTCTTCCCCATTTGTTCTTCTTGCAAACCCTAGACTCAAGAGAGAACCCTCCTCCCAGCACTTTCTCTCTCCTCTTGGAAACCTCTCTTCTTGGATGCTAAATGGAGATTTGATCTTCCCATCTTCTTCTCCTCTCTCTTGGCTTTCCAAAGATGCCATTTTCAAGAGATTTGAGAAAGGGAAAATCTCTCATTCAAGCTTCTCTTCTTCGTTTGGGCTTTTCAAGGTTAGCAATGGCTTTCCAAACTTGAGATCCTTGTTTTCCTCTTCATTGGGAGTGTTTTCATCCCATATACAAGAGCTTTCCTTGGAGATTTGCAAATATTGATTTCTAGGGTTTTCTTTGGAAAATTTTGGGGTTTTTGTAGATTGGGAGCTTGAGACCCTAGAGCTTGGTTTGAGGAGTATTATTTCTCTCATTTAGACTTGAGGCAAGTGGATTTTTCAATTAATATGATGGTTTCATTTTCTCTTGTTTTATTTTATGGTAGTTCATGTTATGTGCCAATTTCTTATGATTCATAGATGTGTTTTGCGATGAATGGAGTAATATGATGTGTGATTTCCACTTGGATTATTGTTTTACAATGTATTTGGAAGTTTGATTTCACTTTGGACATCTTGAAACTTAGCCTTCTTTGTGTTAAGTGTTGTGTTCTAAGAATGGGGAAAAACTTTGATTTTTAAAAGTGTGGTGTTTGATCAATTGGAAGGATTAATGAATGGTGATTTGATGAGTTTGGAAGGTCAAGGAAGGGTCCAAAAAATCTTGGAATTATGTATGAAAGAAGGGAAGAAAAAGGAATGAAAAAGTGTAGCGAAAAGAGTGAAAATTTCACTCAGATTCGGACCCAGCAGAACTGGGCCGCTCGAGCGGACCAGGTTCTGTTAGGGGTCCGCTCGAGCGAGCCCTAGTCCGCTCCGCGGACCTGGGCCCAGTCCAGGGCCCTTTTGAGGCCTGGTTTGTGGATCGTTTGCAGCCCATTGCTTGGGTTGTTTCCCCCTTGTTCCGGGTCTTTTCCATCCCATCTCCCTCCATTTTTTTTAGGCCCATTTAGCCTCTAATGATGTATGGAAGGCCTTGGAAGTTTGGGATTATTTGTGATACTTAGAATTTGTGAAATGGGAATGGGATCAATGAGTGAGCGTATGTGAAATTACCCGGGAACCTTTCAAGTCTCAATACGCACTTTATCATTTAAATGTTGTGGATTTTTATTGGCATCAAACATACTCTTTATTAATCAATGTTTAAAGGTTAAATGTGTATTGAGATGGTTCCTTGGTAAGTCATTAAGTCATTCTCCACTACCCATTCCATTTCAAGTTAGAGAATGTATTATTCTTCGGTGAACTAATTTAAATAGCATTGGTGATTTGCTATAAAATCATGTGGTTTTTCCATGTTCGAAAGGATTGATCATATGATTTTATACAAATCACTTTGATGTGTATTTGAGCGGTTTACCATGGAATTCGTATGTTTTCTCCGAATCGATTTGAAAGGAGATTGGAGTGGTTTGCCACATTCGGGATTTCATCGATAAGATTAGTATTTTGAAAATAAAAACCTCGAGGCAAGACGGGGCCAGAGCTTGGTAGTTCGAGCCCATGAGCCAAAGAGGCTATGATTTCAAAAATAAAACCTTGAGGCGAGATGGGGCCAGAGCCCGGTGGTGTGAACCCATGAGCCGAAGGGATTAGTATTTTGATTTGTATTGGTTCAAGTTTTAAAAACTAAAGGCACCACTAGGCTTAGGTCACCTTGTTGGGCTGATCACCTGGCTTGGGATCTTTAATTTGTCCGCCAGCTGCAGCTTGGATTCTGTCTGTACCGACCATGGCAACGGTTTTTATCTGCCGGTCCCACCTATAGTGGCTACGGTTCTGATTTTGATCTGTCGGTCCCATTTGTATGGCTACAGTTCTGATTCTATTTCCGGTCCCACGTGTAGTGGCTACGGTTCTGTCTGCTCTTGTTACTTCGGTAATAGGAGAATATAGCTAGGTGCGGTTGCCAATGTTTTATCTATTTTATGATTCTTATTTGTTTATACTCATTATATTCTTGGAATTTGTTAGCGTTTATGATATCGATCTTTCGTCGTATTGTCTCTATGATTCAGGATTTTAAATGTATTTCCAATTATTAAATGTTTTATGCAGACTACTATCTTTTCGAGATATTCATACTTCAGAGACTGTTCATTGATTTGCTTTGACATTTATGTTCGGTCTTTCGATCGTTTTATCATGATTTATTGGTATTATCGTTTAGACTCTTTAAATGGATTTACAATGATTCCATAAGGTTTTATAAATGCCCATGTTACATATTACTTGTTTATTTGCTTGCCAGACTGTCGTGTCTGACCCTGTTTGTTTGGTGCCAGTTTCCTCTCTTTCTGTTTTTAGGTGTTTGATCGGAGGAGGCGGTGGGACCGCCGGTCTGACGTGAGAGGCTGCCCATTGATATCATCTAGATGTCAAGTTTGGCACCGGAGCTCGAAAAATCACTTGGGGTAGTATGTCACTTAGTGGTTTATTTGTATGGCTTTGTTAGCCTTTCTCATTGGGTTTGTAATTAAGACACTTGTTAATTGTAATTTGAATATGTGGGAAATAAATAGTCTTGTTACTACCAGCTCAATGTTCTTTGGATTATGATTCGTGCCAGTCTGCTTATGTGATGGCTTTATGATATTGGTTGCGTGCGACACGGAACCCGATGGCCACGGATTCCGAGTCGTAACACCATGTTTAGCTTCCGCGAAAATATACTCTGATCGTGATGGTATTTGATTATCCTCATTCACGTGGATCTTAGGAAATATAAAAAAAAAATTTTAATTAATCCCAAAATTTCGCATCCCAAGGTCGGATCACTGCAGGGCCCGGTTTCGAGGTGTGACAGGGACCACATTATAAATCCTTTGAATGTGGGCCTTATCTTCTAATTTTTAAAGGTGGTCATGATTTGTAAAGGTGGGTCCCGTGTCTACAATCACAAAAAAGGTGACCCCATTTTATAATTCTTAAAGGTGGGTCATATTGTCACAATCACAAAAGGTGGAGCCACGTTGTAAATTCAATAAATGTGGGCCCACATTGTGAATCCTATGAATATGGCCCCATGTTCGGGTTTCTAAAGGTGGGTACCACGTACATTGGAGTTTTTTAAAACTGATCCCGTGTTCACTATTAATAAAAAAATGGCCCCATTTCCTATAAAGGTGGGCCCACATTGTCAATACTATGAATGTGCTGCCCCTTGTTCTGATTTCTAAATGTGGGCAACACATTGTAATTCCTAAAGGTTGGTCCTGTGTCCACAGTCACAAAAAACGCAGCTCTACTTTGTAATTCATAATTGTGGGTCACATGTAGGCCTGTTGAAATGGGTACTCGGCCCGGCCCGGCCCGGCCTGTTCCAAGCCCGAAAACATAGGATTTTTAAAAAAATTTGAGCCCGGTATGGGCCATGAACAATTATTTGAAAGCCGCCAAAATGGGGCTGGGAATGGGCAGAGTATGCCTAGACCGTCTAGTCCGGGTCCGGCCACAAGGTTGTTTTACTAATTTTTATCTCTCAGTAGAGGAAGGTCAAAAAATTCTCTTCCAGCTGGGCTGTTGTGACAAGCTCTTCTCAATTCATGCAGCAAATAGCAAGGCCCCAGCAAAACCAATACTTATATATTGGGTAGATTTGTAACCCTGATGATAGGCTGTTTCTAAGAGAATGCTCAATTTGGCCCGAAATATGGCAAAACTAGGCTTAACAGTTGAATTCGGGCATGTATTTCAGGCACTCGGAGTTAACATGGCACCTGATTATAACAAACCTACTCATATCCTGCATGTTATCCTGCAGCAAAAGGCACTTTTACAAGTAAAAACACTTGGTAACGAAGGGGCATTACACCAAGGCTTTTCTCGTTGAATTCTTGAATATACTGTTTACCATGATCAGACTCGGGGTGACAAAATCTGGTTAGTTGAGCCTAAATTCAGCCGAAGCCCAACTTGTGAAAGAAATGCTCAAAAAATAAGTCACTACAAGAAACTCAACTTTTGGCGACGAAAATTTTCGTCGCCAAAAGTCCATTTTTCGTCGGTAAAAATATTTACGGACGAAATCATTTTCGTCGGCAAGTCGTCGGGAATATACAGTCAGCAAAACTTTTTGCCAACGAAATTATTTTTCCTCGGCCAGAAATAAAATTTTTACCGACGATTATTTACATCTTGCCGACGTGTTTTATCATCGGCAAAATGATTTTCTTTTATTTTTTAATTTTTCTTTTTTAAAATTTTAGATGAAAATTTGCGTCAGCAAAATGATTTTATTTTATTTTTTATTTCTCTTTTTTAATTTTGCTGACGAAAAGTTTCGTCGGCAAAAGGATTTTATTTTTTTTAATTTTTCTTTTTTAATTTTACCGACGAAACATTTTGTATGCAAAATGCTTTTATTTTTTTACTTTTTCTTTTTAAATTTTACTGACGCAAACTTTCGTCGGCAAATTTATTTTATTTTTTTAAAATTTTTATTTTTTAATTTTCCCGACGTTAATTTTTGTCGAAAAAATGATTTTTTTTTGTTTTTCTTTTTTAATTGTGCCTACGAAAATATTCGTCGGCAAAATGATTTTTTTTTTAATTTTCCCGACAAAAATTATATGATTTTAAATTTTTTTTCCTTTTTTAATGGTGCCAACGAAAATTTTCGTCGGCAAAATGATTTTATTTTTTTTTAATTTTCCCGACAAAAATTGTCGTCGGCAAAATGATTTTATTTCATTTATTTTTTCTTTTTTAATTGTGCCGACGAATTTTTAATTTTCCTGACGAAAATTGTCGTCGGCAAAATGATTTTTTTTTTATTTTTCTTTTTTATTTGTGCCGATGAAAATTTTCGTCGGCAAAATGATTTTTTTTTCAATTTTCCCTTTTTAATTTTGCCGACGAAAATATTCGTCGGCAAAGGTCTTTTTTTTCAAATAATATATTTATTTTTTCATTATTATTTTCCTGTAAACCTGTTTATACACTGTATCAAAAATAAACTTGTTCATATATCTATATTCAACATAAAAAATGTAAAAAATGCAATGAAATAAAAGTTACTAAATAAACAAACAACCATCAGCATTTTTCATTAAATCATTCATCTCATTAAACAAATATTACAATCAATAATGATACCCGTCTCATATAAATATCCAATATACATATATATTTACATAAATAAACTGAAAAAAAAAAGTCCTACACCCCCACAAGTCTGCAACCGACCCCAAAGAGTGCATCAATCTACAATGACAAAAACAACAATAAATTCTTTTCAATGAATTAAATTATAAATGAAACATAAACATGTATATATATAAAACTTTTCTTAAGTTTTTCGACGGACTTTTTTCCAGCTTAAGTGCTGACATTCAGACGGTTTTTGCGTCTAATTTGTTGACCAGAAATCCGATTTACTATGTATTAGAGCTCATCCAAGAGCTCAAGGTCCTCCCTCTAAACCAGACAAATGTTGAAATCTCCATTACCTAATGCACATACTATTTTGATGAATATCACTTATATATTTATCTCGTGCATTCAAGGAATTCAATTTTACACTCATGAAAGGCTTAGACATCAATAAAGAATAGTCTGTATGAGTTAGGTTTTCAAACCTAGAAGATCAGAATTCAAAATCTGAAATTTACAAAACGGCAGTTAGCTTTGCGGTCACCTCACGGTTAGCCGCATTTTCAAATGCGGCTAACCGTAATTATTGCAGTTATCCCACGGTCAGCTTTCCAGAAGCTGGGTATTTCTGATGGATTTTTTACTGAAATTCGGTCAGCCAACGGCTACCAGGAGGCTAGCTGCTAAATTAATTTCAGCTGACCGCCATTTGGCGGTCAGGTGGCTGTCAGCTTTCCAGAAGCTGGCCCTTCTGCGAAAATCATTCTAGGTGAGCTCACGGTCATCTGGCGGTAGCCGCATTGCTCCCAAAAGCTCAGTTTTGAGCTTCAGAATTTCTGAAGCTAATTTCAGAAAACTGAACTCTTTGAGTTCCTACAAGTCCAATAACAACACAAATCACTAAATATGTATATACTTGCCTCTAGTGATGACAAATCCACAAAAACCCCTTTGTTTCACTTGAGCTTGAGATCAAACCCCCTTCACTCCAAGCGTTATAGATCCACAAATGAAAAGTGAGTTGAGGAAGGTGAAGAAGATGATGAATCCTCTTCAAAACCCTTGCAGAACCTTTATCTTGATACTTGATGCAAAGAGAGTGAAAGAAAATAGAGAAAAGGAGAGCAAAGGGTGGTTAGGGTTTGAGATTGAAAAATGAATCAACTCAAAACCCTTCCTTAGCTTATATAAGCTAAAAAATTTGCACAAAACCCCTCCACTTCCATAATTCATTCCAAAATGAGTCAAATGAAGGGTCACTTGACTAGTCGTTCGCTGGACGGGTTCGAGTCTATTATGGAAGTTAACGTACTCGTCGAGATACGCGTGTTGGCATCTCGAGTTTCCGTATTTGACGAAATACGTATAAATTCGTATTTACATAAAAGTCCTTCATTTCCTATTTTGAGTTCAAAACCTCATTCAATCTATTCATAATTCATTTCTAAAGTTCATTAAGTTCAATTCATCCATTTTAGGCTAAACCAAGTCAATTTGGTCCTAAGCCATCATTAATTCAATTAAACATGGTTAATTAGCCTTAATTCAGATTAATGAGAGTTAATCCTGATTAACTCGGGACGGGGTCTTACAACTCCCTATCCACTGGTTGGAATGGAAAATCAAAACAACCAACAATCTTTTAATGGTGAATACTCCATCCTCTTAACACAATGCGGAATGGAACTGTCTGTACAAAATTAAAAGGTCTGACCCCTTTTGCATTTAGCTTGTTCCCAACCCACTGCCGATGATCTTGTATATCAGGATGTTGATCCCTAAATTAAATTGAAAAGGATCATATAAACTAGCAATCTTTTTAAAATGTCACATTGATACAAAAAGAAGAAGGAGAATGTTTTGTACAAGGCAAAGCAAATAATTATCCTTTGAATTGCTACTTCCCATTTGGGTAGCTTGAAATTCCCTACTTGAACCTTTTAATAATTTCCCTACTTTTCAGGTCAAAGGATTTTGGACATGCACACATGTATGATATCAAATGCAATAGCATGAACAGATGATGTAAGAGAATAAAACCATTAAGAGGTGCAAAATTAAAGTAAATAACATGTGAATCGCACAATAAACTTGCCTAAGGAGTAGTGGCGCGGATTGTAAATTCCAGATAGTCCACCGATACGGATGTTGCCAAACTTGATGACTCCAGCAAAACCTAAGAAATATATATTTTGTGCTGCCCATCCTCCATAATACCTAGCAAGATCTCCAAAATATTCAAAGGCATATTCAGCACATTTGCCCAAACAAATATGAACATAGAAGAAAAGAACAGGTAATGCTCTAACTGCTAGAAATCCATAAAAATACCAACAGAATGCATTTATAAACATCAGGCACTGCCATTAAACAAGTGCATTATATGAATACACATTGACTACTTGTTTCAATATTGAAAAGCAATATTCAACTTATGTTGGATATGTGGAATTTCTTCAAATGACATCATCCGGCCGGGGAATTCCAAATTCATGTAAGGTATTGTCCCCGAATTACCAGTTTACTATCACAAATTATGTGGAATATATATTTCATATGCAATTTATTTTATTGATGTTTTACCTATGGGCCTAGGTGAGTGCCCCCACCACCCTGGGTCGCATCATGATCTCCAATAGCTGTGCCATCACCAGCAGAAGTGGTCCCTCTCGTGATGTCCAATAAGCCGGTTGGATCTATCCCTGTTGTAGATGCCAACTGCTGAACGATGGCCTGTAGTGCATGATATCTTTTGTCCTGCTCAGCCTGAAGTGCCTGAAGTGCACAATATCGTTCCTCCTGCTCAGCTTGCCTCCTAGCCTGCTCAGCTACTTGCTCCCACAAGGCGATCACCTTAGAATGAGATGCCCGAGACTGTGTGGAGGATGAAGAGGATCTCGTATATATCCCATATCCAATTTAAGTATCCAGACCTCTTCCCGAGTACATCACAGCAATCTCCTCCTCACTCATCGGAGTTGTGACAGAGGGTTGCGATTGCTCCTCAATCCGCTGCAACAAGGCATCTTGCCATTTAAATCAACAAGGGATTTAGAATGCTTATATGGCATTATTCTTCGATTTTTAATTTATTATTAGCAAACGTACATGTCTCTACTGAGCCACCTCGTTTACCCACTCATTACTCTTTTGTCTGTAGTGGGTTTCATGGAAGAACTGAGTAATAGGAGGTGCTTGACCGGCATTCTGTGACATCTGTTATTTGAAATAGCTTTGTGTTAGATATGAACCTAGCTACATATTGATAAATTAATAAACTTAATGTAGTTTCGTCGTATGAATTTAATTAGTACCATCATAGACATCCTCGATGCAAATGACCTGGAGCCACTAGTATGATTATATGGCAACTTGGCTCGACTCTCTTGCGCCTTTTTAGACTTTGCCTACATAGAAAAACAATAATACAATAGCAATCATTTATAAAATCATTACTAATAGAATTACGTTGGAATTTAATTAATTGTCGTAGATAACATCCCAAAGTTACCTTCCAAGCTGGTGATTCCTAGCATTCTATGATCATGAACTGCCAATAAGCTGGATCACAACCCTGAGCTAGGTGGTCCTGGGGTCGGGGAACCCCCTGCTCCAATAACTCGAGGTAATGACTGTGCAGCTCGTACTTCCAACTCTTACAAAAAGTTCCGCATTGGTGGTCAATGTCCGCCTTGATCTGCATATCACCCTCATAGTCCCCGATATCAAAAAATTACTGCAATTAGGGGAGAGCCATAAAAAGATTAGTAATAACAAAATATAATCAGATATTCTAATGAGGAGCACAACTATAATAATTTGGGTAGGTATTTCTTGATTCAGTTTACCTTAACATTAGCAATAACGGCAAGCTTGATCCCACTGTCAAGCTTCTTCTAACCATGGGGCTTTAATGGGGCAACATCTCTAATGGCTAACCCAAGATGGTTAACCAATAATAAGGCATGTTCCCCTTCTGGCCTATGACTAGAGATGGGGATTGGAACGGGGATGTTATGACCCAACTGTCTTCTAAGCTTCGCCGCATTCTTTCCTCGCATAACACCCCTTACACGCCCCGATTGCGAAGAGGGTGGGGCTGATGCTGTTAAGATGACAACACTAAATGAGTTAGTGAACACAAATCATTAAATTGAGGTGAATTCAGGATTTTAAAAGGCTATAATCTTCTCACCTACGCTGCTACCCACTGTATGAGGACTCGGCGGTAGCTGGGACAGCTGAGGCTGGGAAGGTAAGGGCTGTGTGGTCGGAGGCTAAGTCAGTGAGGGCTGTGGGTCGGAGGCTGAGTCGGTAAGGACTCTGTGGTCGGTAAGGCCTCATGTGTGCTCTCTACACTAGCTAAACTGAGTGCAGCTGCAACAGTCCGAGCGCGTTTCACCCTACTATCCCGAGGCATATCTGCAATCTTGATTAAAGCAAAGTGACAAGGAAAATAAATAATTAATAGCAAAAATCAATGGTATTAGTAAAGTGAATGTCAGCAACTTACATTAAATGGAAATGGAAATCATTTTAGCACGAGTGTCAACATCAAAAATAATTTTGCTAAAGTACATGTCATAGGCATTCACATAATGATTAACTCATCCGATCGAGACCAATATGTCTCATCATCTACATCATCATCTTATGTGGGAATGTAGTCCTCATCCTTATCATTCCCAATGACATTCTTCTTTCCTTTCTCGTTTGTCCCTTTAGCCGAATCAAATATAGCACGTGCGTTCCGCTGGATCCCTAAAGATGCAAGTTTTTTTTTGCATTCTGCTTAATTGTATTTTTTCTCTTTAATAAATAATTCGATGCTTGCACTTGACGGGACAACTCTCCTGGTTTGACCCATTTTTTCCCTCTGTTTGGCATCTTTTGCAACTATGATATACATAAATAGGATTAAAATGTGAAATGTAAAATATTTTTATCCATATATGAATAAATCAGAAGAGAAAATGAAATTGAAGACAATGTCATTATGTAAAACAAGATCTTTATTAATTTACTTAATCGTTACATGTACAAAAACTGAAACAAGCACTACATGTCATATTCAATGTCATCATCTTCCTCACTATGAACATCATTTTCTTCTTCATCGTCGTACTCCACCAGTGTTTCATCCTCGTCTTTGCCATCCTTGTCTGCTGACTCATCACTGAGAACGATCTCAGGATCTTTATCATCCCTAGAGTATTGGACACTAGTACCATCGACGAGGACTAGGACAACAAATGTCATTTCATCTTGCTGAAATGCATCATTAGGCACATCATCATTGTCGTCGTCATCATCCCGCTTAGCGGGTACATCCCATACTCCCCGAGGCTTGACCCGTTCTACGACTCTCCAATTATTTCCTCTACTGGTGTCATTGACGTAGAAGACTTGTGTCACCTGACTTGGTAGGACAAATGGATCATTCATACACCAACGACCAGTGATATCAATGCTTATAACATGGTCTTCGATGTTTATCTTGTGCTTGGTACTAGTGTTGTATCATTCACATTCAAATAAGACGACCTTATCCCCGTGCCGATAGGACAATTCCCAGACTTTACAAATGTAGCCATAGTAGTCATGTTTCTCCCCTTCGTATTCCCCTTCCACGACCAAGCCGCTACTCTGGCTCCTACGGCATTTCTCACGGTCTTTACTGTGGTATTGGACGCAATTGCAATCACACCCCTGAAAAAGATTCACTTGGGACATAGGGCCATTTGCTAATGACCACATCTCATTAGAAGCTTCTGGTGAAACTAGAGTTCACAATTGATTCATCTACATAGGCAGATTAAGTCAAATGTATTGGAATAATGTTATTTAAAAACAAATCCAGTAATATCTAGCAATTAAAATGATAATATCTTATATGTCTTACACGTTGTTTGAACCATTTTGCAAATTCTTTTCGTTGTATCTGTCCGACATCTCCACCTCTTTGATTTTGCACTAAATTCTTGTGTTCCCTACTCAAGATAGCTTTTAATGAATAAGTAAAAGCAGATAATGAATAAAGGAGTCAACAAGCAATGCATAATTATGGCTAGATTGAAGCACATACTGTAGATATGGCAACACCTCGGGGCAATTATTCAGCACAAACCAATGAGCCATGTCACGATCTCTTTGAGAAGGATCATGTGCCCTTGGCATCAGTCCGATGGGACGGACGAATTGTGTGAAGACCGACATCCCCGGGCCACATTCGCCACCATCATCATAACGCTCTACTCGATCAGTCTGCCTTAAATACATTGAGCAAAAATTGAGACACTCTTTGACAATGTAAGCCTCAGCGATCGAACCTTCAGGCCGAGCTCGGTTGCGAACGTACCCTTTTAGGGTCTTCAGAAACCTTTAAACAACCAATGATAGCAACTATGATTTTCAGTGTAAGGTAATAACATTAATACATAAATAATTAATCAATGGTCATCAGCTATTACCTTTCTATCGGGTACATCCACCGATATTGCACGGGTCCACCAAGCATGGCCTCGCGTGGCAAGTGAACCGATAGATCAACCATCACATCAAAGAAAGCACGAGGAAAGATCCTCTCAAGCTTGCACAATATTAAAACTATTTTCTCCTCCAATTTTTTCAAATCATCGTGTCTCTGTGTTTTCGAGCAGAGGTCTTGGAAAAAGCTGCCTAACTCAAACAATGTTGTACATATATCCTTATTCAAAAAGTTGCGCATGCCAATAGGAAGGATGCGTTGGATAAGGATGTGGCAATCATGGCTCTTCAAACCAGCTGGTTTATCATTTTTCGAGGTTACACACCTCGAGAGGTTCGCCGCATAGCCGTCTGGGTATTTGATCGACTTCTTGAATTCATAAAATCCATCTCTATGTTTTGGTTCTAAAGTGTAAGAGGCATGCAGCTTCAAGCTTGATCCATCGCCTCTCTCCACTAGATGCAACTTTGGTTTGATGCCCATATTTTTCAAATCCTTATGCGCTTTCTCGGTGTCCTTGGTTTTGCCCTTTATGCCCAAAATTGTTCCAACCAAAGCTACATAGACGTTCTTCTCAATGTGCATCGGATCAAGGTTGTGTCGGAGTTTTTTGCACTTCCAGTAGGGCCATTCAAATAGGATGCTTTTCTTTGTCCAATTCAGTTCTCCAGAGTCACGTGGTCTTTTGTTATTTTTGCCAAACTTGACCGGAGCTAGTTCTTCGAGCTGGTCTAGTACCTTCTGCCCCGGTAGATCCAAAGAGTTCTTTTCACGCTCAGGCTGACCATTAAAGGCGTTGCTTCTACGCCATTGGTGGTTTAGTTCCAAGTATTTTCGATGGCCAATGTAACCAATCTTATCTTTCAACTTCACCCCTAACGAGCTGTCGTTACATGAGGGGCAAGCGTTGTAACCCTTTGTGCTCCACCCAGACAAGTTACCATACACAGGAAAGTCATTTATCGTCCACATCACAGCCGCATGCATTTGAAAGATTTCCTTAGTGGAGGCATCATAAGTCGATACACCATGATCCCACAACTCCTTCAACTCATCAATCAAGGGTCTCAGATATACATCGATATCGTTTCCCGGTGAGTTTGGTCCTGGAATAAGTAATGACATCATCAAGAATGGCTCCTTCATGCACATCCATGGTGGCAAATTATAGGGCATAAGTATGACAGACCACATGCTATACGAGGTGCTCATATTACCGAAAGGATTGAAACCATCGGTGGCTAACCCCAGCCTCACATTACGTGTCTCTTGGGCAAACTCTGGATATTTCCTATCAAATTCTTTCCATTCCATTGAATCAACCGGATGCCGCGCTATCCCATCATCAATGCACTTATCAATATGCCATCTCATCTCTGTGGCTATCTTCCTTGACATATTCAATCTGCGTAACCTCGGTATCAATGGGAAGTACCGGAGCACCTAATGAGGGATCTTCTTTCGCTTGCCATCATTGACCTTGTACCTAGGCTCTTCACATTCTGGACATTTATCTAATTGAGCATTCTCCTTCCAATATAACACACAATTGTGTTTGCAAGCATCTATGTTTTTGTATCCCATGCCCAAGTCACGTAATAATTTTTTCGCCTCGTAAACTGATGCAGGTACCACATGACCTTCGGATAAGAAGTCCTTAAAAATCTGCAGAACCTTGTCAAACGACTTATTGCTACACCCACTTTCTACCTTCACATGCAATATCTTGATGACAAATGATAACAAAGAATCTGAGCTCTCTTGCATCCTGGGTACAAACCATGCTGGGAAGCCTTCAACAAATTTTCAAAATCCTGCACATCATCCCTCTCATCAGTATCGTCCTCCAAGTAAGTTACCCTATGATGGTCTTCTATCAACTTGTCGTACTCATCCTGATTATCTCCTAATTCATCCTCGCTCTCATCTGAATCATCGGGTTGAACTATAGGTTCCCCGTGATTTATCCACCGTAGGTATGAGACCATCATTCCATTAATGTGCAAATGCTTTCTCACTGTGTCATAGTCTTGCCTCCGATGGTTACAGCAATCGTTACACGGGCATTTAATCAACACTGCCCCGCCTGAATTCGCCTTTGCAAAATCAATAAATGAGATCACCCAGCTATGTACTTCGCACTAAATCGGTTCTGATAATGTAATATCCAACTCCTGTCCATATCTGACCAAATCACAAGTACTTAGCAAACCAAAAAAAAAAATCTGATCTCATTACCCAAATCTCAGATCGAAAACCTTTTTCCAATATTGGCCCTAGAAAGATCACTCAACTTTCCCATTTTGTCAAGCAAAAACACCCAAAACCTATCTATCTTGGTTTGTCCATAATCACCTTTCAACATTAAATTCCAACGGACATTTTAAAGAGTTCCTTTCTTCAAAAAGAAAAAATAAATTCTTTAAGCGACATTTTGAATGGAACCATTGTCCAAAAGCTTGGAAACTCAACTCTGGGTGTCAATCTTATTTATATATATATGTATATAACCGAGACTATAGACTCTTTCTATGCTGTGCATTTGAGTTAGAAAGAGAGATAGAGAAAGAGAGAGAGATTGTAATTTAAGAGCCTAAAAATGACAGGAGTGGTATTGCAAATAATGATTTTATCTTTTAATCATTGAATGGATTTTATGGTTTTGTGAATGTTCTTTTTTTTTGGATGATGATTGAAAGGATTTTATATTGTTAGATGGGTGTAAAGAAGCCCATTTTGTAGAAATGTAAAGCATAGAAGTGTGGAATGAAAGGAGAAGAGAGAGAGAGAGAGTCAGAAATGTGCAAAAATTTTGGTTCAGAACTCTGCCGCAGGTTGGCGGTCACCTGACGGCTAGCCGCGTAACCCCAGGCGGCTAGCCGAACTTGGCGGTCATCTTTCCAGAAGCCTGCAATTCTGGCAGTGGAGCATGGTCGGCAGGCGGCCACCTTGCGGTTAGCCACGTGACCATCTGGCGGCTAGCCGCCCACTGGCGGTCAGCTTTCCATAATGCAACATTTTTCCATTGTAGCTCGGCGGTCACTAGGCGGTTACATGGCGGCTAGCTGCCTGTCCCACAGGCGGCTAACCGCTTGGTCACCGCCAGCTGACCGAAATTTTGTGAAACCAAATCTTCTTTTAAATTTTCAAGGGACCTTTTTTGTTGTGTTTTAACACTCCAATCTAATATAGGTCCAATGGAAAACCTAGGACCTTGAATGACCCTAAAACAAAAAAAAAATTAAGATGTTTTCACCTTGCTTTGAATATTAATTCAGTGAATCCCCCTCATTAAATTATGACACCAAGTAGAACAATAATTCACTGAATTCATATTGAATTGAATGGCGATAAACATCAGATAATTAATTTGGGCTAACGAATTATTTCTTGATTTCTTCAACCAATTCCTTATACATATCTATAGTTGAATATTGTTCAAAGTTAGTTCTTTTAGAACAAATATTATAAATAAACAAATGGACTGAATGGAAAATGATATTTATTTTGTAAGTACAGTTTCCGCCTATTTGAAATGTCTTAATTGTTATAAGTGTGTTAAACTCACGAGTGGAATCGCCTTATCTCTTTCGTGTGATTGTATTTGATTCACGACTGGTATGATCACACGGGAGTACGTGTGTCTCACCTCGGGGATTACCCTAGGCCAGGATAAATCCGGGACCGGGATGTGACAACAGTCCAGGTCTCCTACTAGTAATTCAGGTTCAGATATGCTAATATGGCTTGTGAAGCTGGCATTTTCATCTATAGCTGGCAAGAGATATATAGAACAATACATGGGCTACTTTTACTTTGTATTTGAATTGGAGATGTAAGCTTCAATTATTCAATAATAACAAGGATGAGGAAACTAGAATTCAATTATATTCTAGTAAGACCCAATCTTATAGGCGACAATGGAGCCATGAAAATAGTACAAGTTGGAAGAGAAATAATATTTTTCCCTTCATCCTGATTATATGCATACTGTTACTACTTTAGGCCTTGAAATGTACATGTGCAACCCATGGTTTGATGATCTAGACTGTTTATTAGATTGGCCTACATAGGTGATGCCCCATAAATCTCCTAATCGGAAACTCTAAAACATTTATTGACAGACAGCAGACAAATGGGAAAGGAATACACTGATAGTTCAAATTCAAAGAATACATTGGATGCCCAAGCTCTATTATTTTTTTTAATTAAAAAAAATTAAGTGAGCATTAGATGCCTAGGATTCCCATATTGGTTATTTTTCAGACATGGTCTATCTGCAATGAGTTTCATCAGATAAATGGTCTGGATATCACAATTAACTTTTGAGTCTGACTACCATATCACTCCTTTTAGTTGATATGACAAAGTCTACAAGAGAAAAAACTACACCATAGATCAAATCTCATTTTGGCAATAATCCAGTGATGCCAAAAGCAGATAGCTGGGACTTATGCTTTGAAGCATCTGGAGGCATCTACATATTTTTTCCCTATCAACAATGTCTCCTGACATATGCAGCATTGACGACTATGTGGGTGAACACAATGGTTCCCACATTGTATGGGTATGGAGATGGGTTATGCATAATCAAAACAAAATCCAAAACCATTTGATCCATCAACAAAATCAAACAAGAAATATGGCAAAACAAAAAGGAAAAAAAATAAGGAAAGCAGAAGGGGCTTACTGAAATATCAGATAGAGACGAAAAGAGGAGAGAGATAAAGAGGCAGCACCAGCAAAGAGACAGCGGGAGGTCCGAGCAGAGGCAGCGGCGAGAGAGAGGGAGACCATTTTCGAGCGAGAGAGACAACGAGAGAGAACAAAGAGATCGAGAGAGAGAGAGAGAGAAATAGTAGAGAGAGAGCAAAGAGAGAGAGAAAGAGTGCGAGAGTGAGAGAGACACAGAAAGAGAGAGAGAGAGAGAGAGAGAGAGAGAGAGAGAGAGAGAGAGAGAGAGAGAGAGAGAGAGAGAGCTAGCAGAGAGCAGAGAGATCTAGCAGAGAGCGAGAGTGATAGAACAAAGAGCGAGAGCGAGCGTGAGTGAGAGAAGCACAGGAGAGAGAGAGTGAAAAGAGGCGTGTTGTGGCGGGAGAGGAAAAAAATGGTGGGAAATTTTCCTTCCATTTTTTTTCTGTGCGAAAAATACAATTTTTGTCAGTAATAATTATTTTTGCTTTTAAACAAGTAGAAAATTCTACCAATCTTTACCGGTGTTTTATATTAAACATCGATGATAAATTTTCCGAAGCTACATTTCTTCGGTAAATAAAAAATTATCGGTAAAAGACTCTGATTTTTAATTTTCCTAAAAATAAAATTAAACATTACCGACGTTTTATAAAAAAATGTCGCTCAATGTTCATTTTACAGACGTCATATAATTCGCTAATTATAGTCTCTGATAGTTTTACCAACGTTAAATAAAAAAAAATATTTCCAACACTTAGACTCGAAAACAGCCCGCCGGGGTTATGGAACGGGAAATGGCCCCTGGAAACATCGGATTTCCGGTCTGGCCTTAAATGAAGGACCAGACCAGACCACTTGTAAGTGGTCCAATCCGGTCCGGTCCAGTCCAAATCGGTCCGGTTGGACCTCATACACAACCACATAGAAACAGTACATCGATTCTCCATTCACCTACTCAAAACTCTCCTAGATTAGGGGGAAAATGTCAAGCCCTACCCTCGAGTTGGAATCTGCATTGATGAGATGATCGGTTTAGAAAGATTACCTCTGCATGTTTTTTTTTTGGAGGGTCGATGAAAGAGATGTTTTAGAAACCCTAGAAATGGCGCTCGAGATCGAGAAATGTTATCTGAAGCACGCGAGAGAAGAGGATTTATGCTTTGCGAGTTCAAAACCCTAGATCGATATGGATATGTTGAGGAGATGGTGATGGAGATTTTGGAAGTAACGATGGTTTATTGGTTTTAGTCTTTTGGAATTGGTCAAAAGGTTTGTATTAGATTCAACCAAGCACATGAACACACCCATGAGCATAACTCTCAAATTACCCTAGGATATGAGTGGTAAGAGTGTTGATTCAAGTTTGTATATGAGCATGATAGACAGTCTATTATATCTTATAGCTAGTAGACCTGATATCGCCTTCAGTGTAGGAGTTTGTGCCAGATATCAATCTGATCCCAAAGAAACTCATTTAAAAGCTGTTAAAAGAATCATTAGATATATTTCAGGAACTTCAAGATGTGGCTTATGGTATCCATATGATTCATCTGCTTATATTGCTGGATACTCAGATGCCGATTGGGCTAGAAATATAGATGAAAGAAAATCTACTAGTGGTGGTTGCTTCTGCCTAGGAAACTGCCTAGTTGCTTGGCACAACAAGTAACAGTCATCCATTTCCCTATCCACAGCTGAAGCAGAATATATAGCAACTGGAAGTGGTTGTACTCAACTGCTATAGATGAATCAAATGCTCAAAGACTATGGTATTAAACAAGGTAGCATGAACTTGTATTGTGATAACACCATTGCTATCAATATCTCCAAAAATCTCGTCCAACACTCTAGAACTAAGCATATTGATATTAAACATCATTTCATTAGAGAATTGGTTGAAGAGGGAGTTATAGTTTTGAAGCATATTCCTACAGAAAAACAACTTGCATATATTCTGACAAAACCATTGGATGTTTCAAAATTTAAAAACATGAGAAAATCCCTTGGTGTTTGTGCTATTAAATAACTTCTCTTTGTTTGTTTATTTTATTTGTGTTAATTTCATTTAATTGCTTTTATGTTTTTATTTCAAAAAAAAAAAGGAAATGCGGCTAGTCGCAGACCTTCCTGGCGGTTAACCGCCGTATCAGGCCTGTGACTTATAAAACAGCACAGAACCCAGTTTTTCATTTTTCACTTTCTCTGTTTCTTCTTCCCCTTGCGTCTGGTCTTCTGATCTTCATCTTCACTCATCTCAAAAGGTATTTTCCATTTTTTTAATTTATTTTCTTCCTTTATTTCTCTTTAATATTGTGTTGTTCTCTTTGTAGGGTTTTTCCAACCTCTTTCCATTCTCCTTCTCCTTTCTATTTTGCTTTGCTATTGCTATTGCTGGTTCTCTTGTGTTTCTCTCAATCTTTATATCTATTGCTTTGTGTTCCCCCCCATTTGCCTTGGTCTTTCTACCTGTCTTTCCTTGTGCACTCTATCTGTTTGTAGAAATGCCTCCTAGAATGAAATCAGCTGTGAATCGTCCCCCGAATAAGCGTGGTCGACCTACCGCTGGCTCCTCTTCTCGAAGAAAGAGTTGTCTCCATCTCCTTCACCATCTCAGTCATCTTCTCCTCCACTGTCTCAGTCCTCTTCACCTCCATCTTCTCCTCAACCTCAACAAGGCCATGCTTTTCTCAAACCCAATGCTACAATGCTGAATGCCTTAAAATCCTGACATCTCATGGTCGAACGTCACACTATTCGTCGTGTTATGACTCATCACGCCGTAACCATTCTTGACCGGATTGGGTGGGCTAATATCTTAGACTGGGGTGATAAGGCCTATCCTTCTCTTGTATATGGCATGTATGCTTCTATTACTAATGCAGTGTCAACAGTTGACTCCTGCTCCTTTACCATTGCCTTTAGAAACAGAGAAGTCACCTTTGACCCTGATAGCATTTCAACTATCATGAATGTCCCTGTGAACCAAAATGGCATTTCTATGATTGTTGATACTCTTAATGAAGAAGAAAAGGCTCGAGCTACTTTCACTCTCTGCGGTTATCATGCTGAATGGAATTGCAAAAAGAACTTCCTTCCCTTGGGTGCCTTGATTCCAAATTATCGTCTTTTGCATAATCTTTTCACTTTCAATGTCTACCCTCGCAAAGGGAATAGGACCGAATTAACTTCCTACATGGTCAATGTCCTTTCCAAGGTTGTTACCGGTGTCTCCATTTGTCTTCCTTCTCTCATTTGAGGGCAATTTTTCGTTCCCATCTATCCAATGCCTCTCATACAGCTGTCCCTTTTGGCTTTCTCATGTCTCAATTGGCTCGATCTCATGGCGTTGTTCGCCCTAATGAGACTCCAATCTTCCATGCTCCTTTTAGCAATGCCAATCTTATTCAAATGAATCTGCAACCTAATCCAGCAGAAGGGCCAGAACCGCTTCCTGTAGAGGCTCCAGCTCCTCAGGACCCAGCTCCTTTAGCCCCTCAACAGCAAGATCCTCCAGTGCTTGCTCCTTCTGCTTCACATAGTCAGGCTTCTTCTTCAGCTGTTCCCAGGAGTGTTGGAGATCGTTTGGATGCAATCGAACAAAAGCAGTCCAAGACTGAAAAGCTTCTGAAAAAGAGTCTTAAGTACTTGAGTGGACTGTCCAAGGCTTGTCGTTCCAATGATTATGCTGCCATGCCTCCTTCTCCTTCTCCTCCTTCGGACTATTCTTTTAATTGGATTTTTTAGCCACATGTGTTTTATTGGTTATTCTTATTGTGGTGATGTTTTGGGCTTGTGGCTGACTACTCTGACTTGTTTATTTTGATAACTCATACTTTTGGATGGATACTTTCTAATGTTTAGTCATACTTTTATGGTTTTATTGCTTAATCTTCCTGATCAAATGCTTTGTCAATGTTTATTGCTTAATCTGATACATCTTGCTATATTTTTTTCTCTCTTAAGCTACTATTGCTTCACCTTGTCAATTTCTGACAAAAAGGGGGAGAGAATTATATTGACTGAGGGGGAGAACTAATTCAGGGAGAGAGTTGATCTCTTTCAGCCCCTTCAAGCTTTGTATGTTGCAAGTGCAAATTGAGTCTCAGCCTATGCAACTCGGGGGGAGTGAATCTTCAAAGTCTTGAATTTCAATGTTAATACTAACAAGGGAGAAAATTCCCATAATATTTTTGTGTTTGTTAGTGTTGTGCTTCTACAGGAAAAATCTTCTCAAACACAAATCAAGAGGAACTTTCCACACAAGTTTTGAATCCTTGCTCTTTTATTTTGAAAATCTTTTGTATAAGGTCATGAAATATGTGTATGGGTGTATTTTGAGTTGTATTGATTATGTGATGTATGTGTTAGATGTTTTGTCACGAAATTGACAAAGGGGGAGATTGTTAATGCCACATTTTCATGTGCACTTTGTTTGTATATACAATTCCGTGCCAATGTGTCCCGAAGACATTGCCTCTCCAAGCTCTTCAAGGAAGTTCAACTCAAGAGGTCTATCAAGTTTTTTTTGGAAAGTCCGGATTCATCAAAGAGAGACTCCATATGGGTGCGCCAATCTCTTCAGGTATTTTGGCCAAAACCAGACCTTAGAACTCTTGAAAAAGTTCTGTTTTAAATCATAATTTCAATCTATTTCTAATTTCAACTAAAACAGTTCTGCAGAAAACAGGTTTTGGTTATGCAAAAAGCGGCTAACCGTCAAGTAACCGTAGTTCCACGGTCAGCTTTCCAGTAAGCTACATTTTTCTAAAGAGATTGCGGTGACCACTGCGGTAACATAGCGGCTAACCGCCGAGTGCTCTAGCGGCTAACCGCCAGGTAGCCGAAACTCACGGTCAACTTTCCAGTATGCTGCATATTTCTGGGAGTTTCGGCGGTCACCTTAGCGGTCACATAGCGGCTAACCGCCAAGGCCACTGACGGCTAACCGTGATCTGACCGCATTCAAAATTTTGACCATTACCTGTTTGTGTTTCAAAAGGGGCTAGCCGAGGTTCTAAGAGGCTAGATGCCAAAACTATAAATCTCTTATGCCATTTTATCCCTAGTGCTTATTATCTTGTTTCAAATTAGCATATCATTGTTTGATTAAGCACACACATAGTGAACACATTTTCCGCCTAAGTTATTCTCATGTTTGTGTTTATTATGATCATTGCTCTAAGCTGGAATTAAAATTGGACTAAAGAAATTAAAAATTGGCAATAGAATTCCATTTGTCCTATTCACCCCCCCTCTAGGACTTATTCATTGGGCCTAGTTGCACTTTCAGAATTAACCCCTAAGATGGGAAACCTACTTACATCATTTTCATTAAGTTCATCATACGACTTCAATATCGAAGATAGAATTATAATGGTAGAATTTCAGTTAGCGAAATACCTCCAGCAGAACTGACTTACAACAAGGAATCATAATTTCTTTCTGTTTTATGGAGAGCGAACATAGTGCATGACCATAACCTTTCCAAGCAACTATTGGGCTAAAATTCATATTCCAACAACTACTAGCACCGGATTTTCTCTTTTTCTTTCTAAGAGAAGAAGGCCATAAACCTAGATCTAGGCCTCAATCACATTCACACCACATCCTTCAAGGCCTCACTCTATCATCCATGTCAGCAATAGTTTTACCAAAGTAAATTAAAAATCAAAAAGGATTTTATATCACTTAGGCTCGAAAAACGACCCGCCGGGGGTCCGAAACGGGAAACTGCCACCGAAAAATCTGGAAACCGGCGCGAGCACTTCGCTCGAGGATAAAGTAACTTGACGGAACTGAAGATTCGCAAATAGGACACCCGGTTAGAGAAATATTAGAAGCAAAACATAGGATTTTCCAACACTTAGGTTTAAAAATGGCCCGCAAGATGTACGGAACGGGAAAAGGCTCCGAAATAATTGAAAACCGACACGAGCACCTCGCTCGAGTCGAAATTAACTTCTAGGAACTGACGGCTCATAAATCGATTTTCGTTGGTAGATAAATAAAATAAAATTTTAATTAAATGTTTACCGACGTTTTCATTTCGTCGGTAAAATAACAGTAAAAATAAATAAAAAATTAAAAACATATTTACCGACGTATTTTTTCGTCGGTAAATAAATAAAATAAAAAATTTAAAAAAGTTTTACCGACGTTTTTATTTCGCCGGTAAAATAAAAGTAAAAATAAATAAAAAGATTAAGAAAAATGTTTACCGACGTTGGTTTTCGTTGGTAAATAAATAACATAAAATTTTAAATAAAGGTATACTGACGTTTTAATTTCGTCGGTAAAATAACAGTAAAAATAAAGGTATACCGACGTTTTAATTTCGTCGGTAAAAATTTATTTTATTTAAAAAAATGTAAATTTGATACTGAAGTTTGCTGACGTTGTTTTTCATTGGTAAATAATTAAAATAAAAATAAAAAATATGTAACCGACGTTTTTATTTTCATCGATAAAATAAATGGAAAAAAGTAAAATAAAAAATGAAAAACAATTTGCCGACGTTTTTTTCGTCGGTAAATAATTAAAATAAAAAATATTTTACCGACGTTTCCATTTTCGCAGGTAAAATATTTCGAGAAAGTAAATAAAAAAATGGAAAAAAAATTTACCAACTTTTCTTTTTCATCGACAAATAAGTAAAAAAAAATAACAAATATTTAACCGACATTTTTATTTTCGTCGGTAAAATAAATCAAAAAAAGTAAAATAAAAAATGGAAAAACAATTTACCGACGTTTTTTTTTTTGTCGGCAAATAAGTAAAATAAAAATAAGAATATTGTACCGACGTTGTTATTTTCGTCGGTAAAATAAATCGAAAAAAGTAAAATAAAAAATGGAAAAACAAATTACCGATGTTTTTTTTTCGTCGTCAAATAAGTAAAATAAAAATATAAAATAGTTTACCGACTTTTTTTTTTCGTCTGTAAAATAAATCGAAAAAGTAAAATAAAAAATGAAAAAAAAATTAGCAACGTTTTTTTTCGTCGGTAAATAATTAAAATAAAAATAAAAAATATTTTACCGACATTTTCATTTTCGTCAGTAAATCTCTGATTTTTAAAGAATAAAGATAATTTTTGAATAACCTTTGCCGACGGTTTACTAAAAGACGTCGAAATTTTTCCGACGTTTTATTAAAGAACGTCGGGAAAAGTTTATTTTTTTGCGACGAAATTAGAAACGTCGGTAAAAAAAGTAATTTTAGCGACGAAATTAAAAAACGTCGGTAAAAGTCTAACTTTTAATGATAAATTTTAATTTCGTGGTTAAAAAACGTCGCTAAAAGTGCAACTTGTTGTAGTGAGTATTCAGGCTCAAAACCAAGACTCACCTTGAGCCCCAGTAGAGACAGTTGTCAAACCATGACCTATATGCTCTTCAGCCCCAAACCCAACCAATTTAACTACTCATTCACTGTTAATTCTTGTAAAGGGTCCAAATCGTCATGGGTCATGACTCATGAGGATCAAGACTCAGAAGTCAGACCCACTAAAAGCATCCAAATTCAGGCCTATAAAACCCATCTCCCCTGCACTATCAAATTGAAAATCTTGATGGATTTATCACCATTCATTTTGATAACTTAATATCTGCTGTCTAGTATCTAGACCTTTTGAAATTTGATCGAGTTGTAATTTGGTCTAAGTCTAACCCTTGTCCGATCATCATTATCATCTTTATTAACGAAGCTTCACCCATTAAGAAGAATAAAGACGTCTCCATTGTTGCAAATGCTAAAGCCCAGGCCCGGCCCGGGCCTAGCCCGACCCCGCACGGGATGGGATTTGACATAGGCGTGCGCCCGCTTAATTTAGGGCCGGGATTGGACAATTCCCGCCAGGCCCGTCCAATATTCGAGACGTGATTGGATAACCCATGCCCAGGCCCGGCCCATCCTACTGACAGGCCTAGTCACATGGTCACGACCACAAAAGGGGGACCCACATTATAAATCCTACGAATGTGGGCTTGTAAATCCTATGTCCGCTCCTCGGAGCAGAACTTTTATAATGTTACGAAACAAGTTCCGTATAGCATATTCGCAATAGAGTAAGTTAATATTTTCCAATAAGTACCGCAGAGTATAGTCTTGGCACAACATGATTAGAGCACAAAATTGGAAACAACACAAGAACGATGCCAAACAGGCCCTTTAGGGACCTCTTTTATGTAATCGATTTATTGAAACCTTATTTTATATATATATATATATATATATATATTTTGCTGGCAAACCTTATTTTATATTATTATGCCAAAGCAGACACAGTTTAGAAATTTCTCATAAAAAATTACAAGTGGTTATATGTTTTTAAAAATAATCCCTTTGAAAAACAGATGATCAGATAGTAAATCAATTTTCATATAACGGCACAAATCCGGCTCCCTCGGTTAAAAGTGACTACAATACGAAGAAAAACGACCACTATGAGGACAGTATATGACAAGCAATGACAAACATAATACATGTGGGTCCCTTAGCATGCATACAAGTGGGCCACGAACATTATATATACACTTTGTGGCTAGGATCATATGAGTTAGTGATCGAGTAGAATTCTTACTAGTCAAAAGTATGACTAGTGGCTGAAGGCATTGACATTATTTGAAATGGATGTTGGTAGAATGGAATAAAGAGTCAATATAAAGTTGATAGGATTATGAGAACTGCATGACTTGCCTCTTTCTCTTATCCAAAGCAATGGGCCATCAGGATAATCCATGTGTTCTATCTCAAGAAATCAAAGATTTGTTTTTCAAGGAGAATTTTTGCATCTTCTTCCCTTTACAAGGTCAGAGTCTCTATCTCTACTGCATTGAGAGAAATCAATGGTTAGCATTAAATCAAGAGGTCCTCAGTTGGCCTTTGGGATAGGTAAAGGGTCACTTGATGCAACGCAACTTGTCTTGCAAATATGCTGTGTGTGGGAATGGCAATTAATCCTGGCCAAATTCAACCAACGTGAACCTTGCCTAGTAATTCAGTTTGCACCCAACATGCAGCTAGAGGTAGCAATTGGTCGGGTTGGTTCGGTTCGGGCCTGCCTAGGTTGACTGCACTTAAAGAAACAAGTATGCATGGGCCCAACCCAAACCCAAATGCAGTCTTTGCTTTCGAGCCTGATGAATTACCCTTAACGTGATTTATAAGAAATAGATACAAATTTCACTTACATATGTCCCTACGGAGCGAGTTGATTCATTTGGGTGCATATCCTGTGAAACTGGCCCATCCTGGCCAGTTGCTCTAGAAAACACAGTGAGAAAGATTAACAGACAATTCAATGTGCCCTGTATTTCTTGAGAATATATTCCTTATGGGTGCCAATGTATTGAAAGTTTGAGATGAGGTAAATGGATGAGGGATGGCAACCCATTCTCCTTCTTGCCTAAGCGTTATAAATAGAGAGAAGCCCTGAAAGGGAGGATAGGAGTCACATACAAGAATGTGGTGAAAGGAAGACAAGCCTTACCTGAAGATTAGAGTCTTGTTTGGTAGCCAAGAATGACTTGCCAATATCAGTCTCTCAAGGATTTTAGAGATATGAGCTCTTCATATCTTAAAATCTATGTAGATATGGTTCACAGGCAAGTCAGTCTTGGCTAGTCTGACTGCCTCTCATCTTTCATGCTAGTCTTGTTCTCTTCCTAAAAGAACTTCAAGTAACAGCTATTTTTTTGACATATTGCAGATTTTTGAAATTTTCATAAATTAATTCATTTTTGCATGCATTAATTTATTTAGAGAATATGGCACCGAGACCATCACCATCATTATTATAGCCTTATCTCGTGATATGTGGGTAGTTTTTTGAGTTTTACATCCATCAACCCTATTTGAAGTCAAGAGTGAATTCTAAATATTTTAGGTGAGTGGATCGATTATATACTTAAGTGGGGGAGAACAGGTCTATCCTTAATTGGTATCCTGGGCGAGAGGCGGGGTTGCCAACCAACTGAGCAATCCTTCGTTCTCTCAGCATAATATTGCATCCCCAAACATCTCAGAAAGAAAATAGCTATGAAACCATCAACACTTGAGAGCCTCGTTGTGGGATGACCTCATTTCATGTCAATCGGTAGGGTAGGGTGGGCTTTGAAGGTCCTCTTGGGTCCCATATAAATGAGAATGATTCGGTGATCATCATAACCATCTGATGAATGACTCAACATTCAATTGTTACAAGTGAGTTCACATTGCGTGCATGCACACACATCCATTAAACCTTGGGCCCTTTGATCAAGTGGTGCTTATGTTCGCGCCCATGTGTGTATTCCATTTAGTAAACTGGCGAGGGATCACATTCCAATCTCATCCCATACCACTGATTGGGATGAAATGTATTCAATAACAATTCATTTGTAAACATGTCACTGAATTAGTAATCGGGAAATATGCAAGTGAGAACTAGTTCTCACATATTATTCGAAAATTTTTTGCGGAGCCCAACTAGCAACCCATCTAAACCTAGAAACCAATAAGGAACCTCTTGATAGTCACTAATCCAAATGATTGACATACATCCGAATGGACTGAACCGTTGGATCGAGGGTTGAGTATTTTTTTGAATATGAAGCCATTAAACTTGTGGGCCACGGATGAAAGAGTTAGGGGCATGGGTTTGGGGTCAAACTTGATACTTGGGGTGGTCTCACATAGATCTTTCCATCCACACTAGTCCCATTCCCAAATGGGGCCCACAATTGGGCCCCATAAAAAATTCTCATATAATAATACGTGAGAACTAGTTCTCACCTGAATATTACCCTTAGTAATTACTATTTTATCATCCCCAACTTCTTCAACTCATCATTTGCACTAGGTGCATCTTGAAATAAAGATTTTTATTTTCTTAGTGTTTGCTTTGCTTGACTTTAAAAGGGCTGTTTGATGGGTTAAAGAATTTATGTCTAGTGATTTTAAGTTGAATGCAATCTGAAGTACTTGACACACACTAAACTGTGCCAATGTCGCTTAACATAGCCCCAAAATTTTAAGTTTTAATTATACAAAATCTAACAATAACATCCAAATGGTTACTTAAAATGCAAATGATCCATCCTTTAGAGTTTAAACCGAATGGACAAAATCAGATGATCAGGATATATTAATCACCATTACTTTGGTTATTCTCTGGCCACAGCAATTCAATCAATTGGATTGGCAAGTGGCCAACACGCTCATCCCATCCCCACAACCAGATTATAGCAAGTTAAGAGCTGTGGCTAAACACGTTCTTGCCCATCTACTGTCCATTCACTCATGGGCGGACCCAGAAAATGGAACTGGGGGGGGGGGGGGGGGGGGGGGGGGGGGCAAATGAAAATTAGGGGGTGGGGGGGGGGGGGGGGGCAAATGAAAATTATTAAAAGAAATTTTTAAATTTTTAGGGGGAAAGATAAAGAATCACAAAAGTTTTAAAGGTAAAAAATAACATTTTGAAAACTTATGGGGGACCATGGTCCCTCTAGGCCTACATGTAGGTCCACCCCCTTGATGCACTAATCCAAAGATGAACCTTCTGATTCACCCTACGCTTAGGCCTGGAACTTGAGAGATGTGGCCATTGTGGACCATCAATTTGAATTTGAATACTATATCTTAGTCTAAAGTATCTATTTATACTAATTAATAGGGTTTAGTAAGGGTAGATAGGTATTTTCCGAGGTTTTAGTTTAATTAGCCTTGTTGTGTTATTTATAGAGTCAATATGCTAGTGGGTTTCATGATCCCAAGACTTTTCTACTAAGAAAAATATTGGGTCTCAAAACACAGTGAATGATTTGGATTATGAATCAAGAGCTTATGAAAGTGCAGAAAATTAGAAAGTAAAATTAAGTTGTTTATCTATTATGCATATTTCTCAAAATCTATGAGAAATGAAACCTCATTGAATTGGGTTTATCATATCTATTAGGACATTTAAGGGTTCAGACTTCATTGAGACCCGCACAAGTGCTGACCTTTAAAAAGTGGGCTGGTCCTTCTGTAGATAATTTGATGTATTGTGGTGTTGTTTTCTTGTTTTCTTAGGCCTCTTTGCAAGAGGGATAGAATAAGCGCGGAGAAGAGTCATATTATGCATTAAGTAAAAGGAGAGTGGGTTGAAATGAGTAGTCGGTTACTTTGCATGTATTTGGATGGTTGGTGTAAAGTCAAAAAATAAGAAGGTTAATTAATTTAAATGAAGAAGATGGAGTAAAAGGTACTTTATTATATATTGTGGGAGTAACTCTGAGTAGAGTGAAGAGGAACAAAAGAGGAATCCATATTATAAGACATGTTTAGTCCACTTGTGTCCCCATGGCCATCAAGCATATTAAGAAGTAAGATTTTCTACTGTTGGGCCAATTCCACTCCTCTTTAGTGAAAGGGGTGTGGTATAAGGATTTTGTACCTTTCCTCCTTGTTTCTCATTTATTTCCTTTGTTGTGCTCTTTTGATCTTTTTAATATATGTTTTCATTACAGATAAAAAAAATTAGGATTTATATAATTTTGTGCTTTTCAAGTATTTTTCAAACTATGATGATCTGATTTATAAAACCTATTGTGTGGGGAGATTTTCAAGACTCCAGGATTACGCTAATCACGGTTATAAGATGTCACTAAGCGCTCTCACATGCCATACACGTGCCATCCACGTGCCACCCAGACTCGCCTCGGCTGCCGGGGTAGAGGCATCAGTCGAAACCAGACAGACTTTGGCTGCTAGCGCCGAGCTCGGCTACCAAGGGCCCACTTCGGCTAAAGAGCTTGACCCCGACCAAAGGAGCCGGGACGGAAGCCGAAATGAAAAAGAAACCCCACTCGCGCCCCACACCCGCCACGTCATCAGACACGTGGCAGAATAGGGGCGCGAGCCAGTGGGACAGATGCGACATCCAGCCGTCCACAATCTTCGCCAGATCACTGACAGGGCGGCATCCAGCGGCTGTAGCCAAATCAGGGCAAGGCCCGAGGATGGATCCGATGGGACCTCTACCGCCAAAGGCGTCCAACATGATCTGGCCCAACATGACATGCATTAAATGCAATGTGGGCTGATCCGACTGGCATTAAATGCAATGTGGGCTGAGATGGACCGCATTTATTACTTTGTGGGCTGATAAGGTCTTCCCTATCAAATCAAGGGACCCACTCCAAAATATCATCCAAAATATCATCAAGAGTCCTTTATAAATAGGACCCCATTCCACAAGCAAGGTACGCAACCTACACACTTGAGAGTCGTTACTCTGCCTCTCTTCTTTCTCTCTTTCCTTAGTTCAGTTCATACACTAACTTAGGCATCGGAGAGCCTTGCGCCGCCCAGGCCAGGGTCCTCTGACTGTTTGTTCCTCCCTTTCAGGCTTTCAGGCAGCTGATCATCTTCCTTAATTCGGATAAGTCCTATCAAGCACCCTTAATCTTGTGAGTCATCATTTTTACACTTACAATTGGCGCCGTCTGTGGGAAAGCACTATCCCAACCTTCCTAACCTTCTCAATCTTACCAAATACTATGCCTCCAAAAGCTAAGAAAGGCGGAGAGTCTTTAAGAGCAATGCTCGAGCGACCGGGCCCGTTGACGGACGCCCCTCCTCAAGGGCGGTCCGGAGCGGTGCTTGGCGCGTCTGCAGGCGAGGGACGCCTAGGCTCGCAGCTCTTCGTCGAGATTCCCTTCCAAGAGGGACTTGAGGATTCGTCCCCGGGTGACGAAGTCACGCCTCCCCGACGGGACGAGCGGCGACACGAGCGTCCCCGGAAAGACAAAGCTTTGGCAGTCGATAAGCCACGCCGTCCGCGAGACCTCGATGACGGAGAAGATATCGCGGCTCAAAATGCCCTCATCCAGGAGCAGGATATATAGAATAATCCGCCAACTCCAGTAGCAACTGAGAGCAGCAGGAGCCCCCTCAGTAGGACAGCCCTCCGGGCCCCAAGGCGAGAAGAGAACCGCCCCGAGCAAGGCAATCCAGCCCTCCCGCGAGAATTTGAGAGCTTTTCTAGACCAGAAGCGTAGTCGGGCCAACAACGAGGTCTCGAGCAATGGTCGAAGCCATCATGGCCGAGACGACCAAGCTCGCAGCTACCACAGTCGAGGCCATTCGAAGCGAAAGTCGGAAGCGATGTCGCCACGGAAGGATGTCGAGCAAGAGCGGCTCGACGGGCGTATTAAGCTGGCCCTTCAGCATAACATGGAGATGGCTGCTCTCGCCCGAGACAGCAAGAAATTTGCGGCCCCACCGATCTGGGGGCCTCCCCCTTCACGCGGGATATCGAGGAGACTCCATTGCCAAAGAAGTTCTCTGTCCCGCGGTTCGTCTCCTACGACGGAGTGTCTGACCCAGCCGCTCGCCTCCGACACTTCTCTCAGAAGATGTCCATCTGGGGGAACGAGGGCCACCTCAACTGCAAAATTTTCTCCTCCAGTCTGGGCGACCTCCCCTTGAAGTGGTACTGCGCCCTCCCGGAGAAGTCTATCTCGAGTTGGAAATAGCTCCAGTTCTCCTTCCTGAAGAAGTTCCAGGCTTACAGCGTCGTCCCCAAGACTGATGCTAATATACTTGCCTTAAAGATGAAGCAGGGCGAGAGCATCACCCAGTTCGCCCAGCGGTTCTGGGCGATTTACTGCCAGATTGAGGTTACTAGAGACGAAGTGGCGATTTTCGCCTTCCGGAATGCCCTGTTACCAGGGAACGAGCTGAGGAAAGACCTGGCCGGAGACCCCGCAACCTCCATGCCTGCCTCAATGTCCCGGATAAAGCGCTATGTCACCCGGGAGGAAGATGAAATCCGGGCCCGGGAAAGTCACGGCCCGGGACCGAAGGAGAAGGGCAATCAGCTCCAGCAGAGAGATAAGAAGCCCTTTCGGAAGGAAGAGCCGAAGCAAGCCTGGGTCTCCAGCTCGGCAAAGGCTACAGCGTCCAGGTCTGGGGGCGGCAGGAAAACCAGACCTCCTCCCGATGCTTACCAGGCTGTGAATGTCGTCTTCAGGGAGCCGATCCACCAGATTATGAACAAGATCAAGAACAGGCCATTCTTCAGCTGGCCTCAGCCCATGTAGAGTGATCCCTCCACCCGTGACCAGACCAGGTTCTGTGCCTACCACAAGCAGAATGGGCACAAAATCGAAGAGTGCAGGACCTTGAAGTTCTACCTGGAAAAGCTCGCCAAAGAAGGTCATCTGGAGGAGTTCGTCAAGGCAGGAGATGCCGGCACCGGCGGCAGCGGCCGAGCTCATCAGAGCGCTGATGAGGATCCAAACAGCGAAGATTCTGAGAAGATCATCAATGTGATCCATCTGGCGCCCTCAGCTCCCTCTCCCTCAGCTAGAGGCAACTCCCAGGCTCATGCCGAAGCCAGGCGGGCCTCGCATGGGAAGGAGGTGATGAGAGCCGAGCTCGGACCGGCGTCCAAGCGAGCATGGCGCGAGCGCCCGGCCATCTCGTTTTCAGATAAAGACCTCGAGGGAGTGCAACTTCCCTACAATGATCCCCTGCTCCTGACGATTAAGCTGTGAGACTTCACATTGAAGCGGATCCTCATCGACTCCGGCAGCTCATCTGAAGTCCTCTACTATGGATGCTTTAAGAAGATGGGGCTCTCGGAGACTGATTTGAAGGAGGCTCGCATGCCTCTGATTGGGTTCAGCGCCAAGCCGGTTTACCGAAGGGGAGAATCACTCTGGAGACCAGAGTAGGCGGGGCCTCAGTCATGACTGACTTCCTAGTGGTGGACGCCCCCTCCCCCTACAATGCCATTATGGGTAGGGCGTGGCTCCACAAGATGGAAGCAATTCCCTCCACTCTCCATCAGAAGCTGAAGTTCGTGCTTGAAGACAAGGAAGGCAAGATGGAGATGGTTACAGTTGAAGGGGATCAACAGCTGGCCAGGCAGTGTATGCTGGCCATGGTCCCTGGGGAGAAGGAGCCAGAGCGAGTGAATCTGGCAGAATTCGAAAGGGGGCTAGATGAGATTGGCCGAGATCCTGACAAGAAAAGTATTGAAGATCTAGCCGAAGTCAGGCTCGACCCACTAGACCCTGACAGATTCTTTCTGATCGGCGCCCAGCTGCCCGACCCCGAGAGAGCCGAGCTCTCAAGATTCCTGATGCAGAACGTGGATGTCTTCGCTTGGACCCCGAGCGAAATGCCTGGGGTCGACCCCAGGGTCATGTGCCACAGGCTGAACGTGGATCCCAACCACAAGCCAGTGGTACAGAGGGCCCGCAGGATGGGGCTGCAGCAGACGGAAGTGGTGGTCAAAGAAGTCGACAAGTTGCTAGAGGCAGGCGCAATCCGGGAGGTCCAATACCCAGTCTGGCTGGCCAATACAGTGGTAGTGAAAAAGAAGACTGGCAAGTGGAGGGTATGCGTAGATTTCACAGATCTCAACAGAGCTTGCCCAAAGGACAGCTTCCCTCTTCCAAAGATTGATCAGATGATTGACGCCACTGCTGGCCATGACAGAATGAGCTTCCTCGATCACTACACCGTTTCAGGAAATACCTAACGGTCCAAAACCGTTACTAAAAAAATTTGTAACGGTTTTTTTGGGTCACAGTTTGTGCGTTTCTAATCTGTTATAAACATCCCTAACGGTTGTAAACCGTTACAAACATATTAATTGTAACGCTTTATTTCCGTTACTAAAATTAGTTCCTAATGGTTTTAATACTCATTTGTGTTAATAATTTTTAATATTAGTAACGGTTTTGTAAGCTCTGTAACGGTTTTTCGTGCCAAATTTTTGTTACTGATTCATAACATTCCTAACGGTTGTGAAATCTTTTATAACGTTTTTGAAGTGTTACTATTCGCACAAATTAGTAACGGTTTATAACCGTTACAAAACTGTTTTATATGTAAAAAAAAATTATCCAAAAACCACCCCTGAATATCGAACCTGCTGCATATATAAAAATGCCCTTTTACACGGTTCAAACATTAACAAGAAATCTCACACTTACACCCAATCAAATAATTTTATTAAAAGATAACATCACCAAAAGAACATATTGATAGAAGTGTAAGACCTGATGAAGTTACATTTGTTGGGTGCTTCTGGGATGCAAATATGGAGGATTCTTGGAGTAAGGAAAGAAGAATTTTTATTATACTTTTAGAGAGTCTGGAGTTAACCTATTGGTGGAGCACTATGTTTGTATGATGTATATATTATAGCAACAAATCAGGTACGTTATATTAGTAATGCAATGGGTGACCGATCACTTGAATGAATCATTTGCCAAGAGCAAGCAAAGATTCTGCATGCACTTGAGCTCTTCGAATAGCTTAAGGGGGGGAAAAGAAAACGACGATGGAGTTAGAGGAGAAGAGGTATGTTTGGAATTACAAATATCATAACACAGTAATGGAAAAATAGCACATTCTGAAACCCTCTGCTAGGAGTAGGCATGGTGATATAGAGAATAAAGAACCCATCTTTCTAGTCGAAAAAGTTGTGAATGAAGACACTGCAATATGGTGATGGGTTTAGGGTGAGGTGAGATGCTAATCCATGCATTTGTATCATGCATCACACATGGCAGAGAAAGTAATGATTGTGCTCAACATTGTCCTCAGCATAAATGACTTGAGGGAAAAAGTAGTTTTATAAACAAACAATAGCATGGCATCTAAGTTTTCCGGCATAGACAAGTGTAGGAGAACTAATTGCATCAGGACAATTTCATCATTCCCTGTGATGTCCCCCTTTAACTCATATGAATAGAAAGACTACAGTATGTTCTCAGCATCCAATACCTTTTTCAAGTGACACCCCACATTGTCTACAGGGTATATGTACAAATTACTATATTAAAAACAAGAAGCCATCTAAAAAACTTTTCCATCTAAAAAACTTGACTTTGCAGGAAATACAACATCAAGTTTGATTTCGGTCATACCAAGCCACACGAGTTTTTACAAACCTAAACCCTCTGCCCTAGAAGCTAAATCCATAATGAAATACCTAAAACTCACAACTCTATAAGTAAAACAATGAATAATGGATGATGACTAAAATGACACATACTAAGTTGGTACTAAACAAACATAGCGGTGAACATCAAAAACACCAAAAATCCATAAGGGTTTGCATCAATATCTAAACCTGATCATGAAAACAATGTGACATTCAAACCAAAACATGAGATTTTAATAACAAGTCCAATACTTACATCTGAAACTGATATAATTCCCAGTCCACTAGGTCCAAATCCTTCCTCAATCTTCACTGACAAGCCGGCATCCTTATCCTGTCATTTTTCATCAAAACCCACCAAATAGAAAAAGCAAAAAAATAAGAATCCAAATTACAAACCCCAAAAACAAGAAGCAGTTCATGAGCAAAAAGAAATTTAACAAAAAGAAGCAGTTCATGAGCAAATCATTCACCTTATTTTTGTTTGTTAAATTCACATCTGGTTATCACGTGGCTGCACCTAATATGTTCTATTACTTTATTTTTCATATAACAAATTGACTCCACAAATAGGGAAATGTACTTTTTCGCATTATCGAGAGACCCAAAGATGGGTGACCCCCTATGTAAAAATCTTATGTCACTTGCAATGTTATCTTTGTTGAACACAAGGAGGAAGAGCAAGAGCAACACAAGGTGCGTTGGGTATTTTTACTGCTGAACTAACCTTTACTTTTTTTGGGTCTCAGGAGGCACTGTCACAACAGACTCAGTTGGACCAAGCTGCTGCAACAGACTCTTTCGATGCTCTTCCTCTGATCTTCCCTCCGTTAGATTTCCCAGCCATTTTCACCCCTGAAACATTTAAAAAAATTTCTAATGTAAAAGATTTCTCGAAATTTCGGCAAAGTCTCCCCTGTACGTGTGACATTTAATTTTTTTTACAACCTGCTAAGTACCTGTACATGACAAAAAAACACTTCATATAAACAACACTTCATTTGGATCCAGATGATCAGCCCAATATCCCTTCAATACAAATTTGTTGCATCATAAACAGGGCTACATATAAAACAACTAAAAAACAATAATGATCTGTCAATGCAAAAGAAAATAAGAACATGGGCATAAAACATGTTGTATTGACAATCCCAAGCAATTCATTGAAGAAGTACACTCAATTGTTTTTAGATGACTCTTTAAGTTCAACTGGAAAATACAATCTAAAGTTCAATCTCTCCGTATGCTTACCAAGGAAGCCAATGAAGTGACAAAGGCATAAACTAAAATGTTTAAAGTGGTACTTCCGAGATGTTTAAAGTGGTACAATCTAAAGTTCAATCTCTCCTCTCTCTCTCTCTCTCTCTCTCTCTCTCTCTCTCTGGGCAATAGAACATGGCAAATAGCTCTTACAAATTACAATAATATGGCTTTACACTGAATACAGGATAATAAATTGATGTTTATGAGCAAAACTAAAGGCAAACAAACAAGCCTCATCTGACATGCAAACTCAATGTTAAAACTATATGAATACAAACATCTGTTAAAAACCAAATGCAAGAAATAGGAGAGAGTGCCAAAACAACATACAGAATGGAAGAGAAAATTCAGAAAATTCAAAACAACAGTACCATAAGTTGTCATACAAGTCAGTAAATCTGAATCTTGCTCCTTACAATCAACAGTAAAAATGAACAAGAATCTGCACTCAACTAGGAAATGTCTACTAATGGATATCATATGATTCCACACAATCATTAGGGAGAAAAAGAAACATTAAAATAAAAGTACAAAATGCCCCTTTCTCAAGAGCCAACCAACAACTGTCCAAGATAGGAGCCCACAATTATTTGCAAAACTATCAGATGAATGAGAAATTAAATGCAGGAGAAACTATAGTGAAAAGGAAAGGGCAGCCATTGGGGGAAGAAATAAAAACCAAAAAAATAAATAATTTAAAAAAGGAGAAAAGAAGGATCGAATAAAAAAGCAACAATATGACTGCCAAAATTAAAGAAATGAAAAAATAGACTTTGGTTCCATTTCAAGTAGCAAATGAATGAATAAATAGTATTAGTTAATAAAATGCATGGCCTGAAACATCTGGACTAATGGTTTTTATACTAACATCAATAGAAAGTTGGACAAAAAAAAATGAAGTCAGATCTAGTAGGAATCTAAGACCCATTAAGATGCACCTCAAATCAATGAATTGGAGTGTCAGCAAGTTCTATACACCTGTTCAAAAAAGAGAGTAAGAGAGCAGAGGAAAGCATAGCATAAACCAAATCAGAACAAAAGATTGGGCTATGCATTGTACATATACAAGATGACAATATATCAACAAACTATTCTGCTTGACATAATATAGTACTACCGTGCACACACCCACCTGCACACCCACCAAAACACTAGCCAAATAACACAGACTACCACACGGAATCAAATCCATATCAGCCCCAAGTCAACTCAGTCAAGTTGTACCAGTGCCAGTACTAACCAAGCATATATGACTCATGCAACTCAGTGGTGCACTGGCATTTGAAACTAGGTTAATTCTGTGCATTACCAATGCACTAATAGTTCTAACCCAAAGCAACTAGTGATGCTTACCCCAGGGAAACCAAACTCATACAGCCCAAACCCAACAAGAGCTATTAGAGGGACTGAAGAGAGTGGACTTAAGAACCTGCACAGGTACAAATACTCAAAATTATAAGCAATTGATGAACATCATCACTAAAGATGCTAGTGAATTCACATTGATTTAAATTAATAGAAAGAACAAACTTGAAAGCTATTTGGAGATTGTGGAGACTTACGTTTCCTCCTCCCATCTGGGGTACAAGAGAAGTTGGGAACCAAGGAGAATGGCCTCAGCTGCATCAAAAGTCCCCTAAAGAATAGTAGATTTACAGAAAATTCATCTGATAATTAAGGGATGGTTGTGATGAAAAAAAAAGTAAAAAACTCAAGGATAAAAGCTTCTAAGGGAGGAAAAAATCCAATGGTTTATGATATTAGAAAAACTATGTACTGAATAAAAAGCCCAATTGTTTTATAATGATTGATCTTCAAAATCACTACATGGGTGATGTGTAAACACCTGAACTTGTCAGTGTGAAGCAAGCTCCTAGCATTAGCAGATGGATTGAATCTAGAAGTGGCAATGTGATTGGGTGCATCATTGTGGCTTCCATGAAAAAATTAACCCTGAGAAGCATTCCTAATCAATAGAAACATGTTTCTTCTCTGACCTGAGAACTCAAAACAGAGAAAACAAGAACCCTAGCATGTTTAGCACTGTCTTAAATCACTTATATACATCAAGTGTAAGGTGCAAGTGAAACAGAAGATAATCAAAACCACATAACATGAATCACCTAAAACTGATTTTGAATAATAAAATTAAGGATTGATCACTTCACCCAAAATCTCAAAAGCCCTGAAAGAAAACATTCCTACAAACAGTATTCATATAAACATAAGATCACTTGTTGCTATGATTGATGTAAAAAGAGAGAGAGGATGAGAATATAAACAAACATACACAGCAGATGCAATATATATTCGCACTCCTTCAATTCCATTCCATCTCTCTCTGTTTGTCTTCCGCAATCGCCATCCAATTCCAATTCCCCTCTCAAAATCAAGACGAGGGGAACACGTCCTTGACTGCGGACGCCGCAGTCAGGTAATTAAGCGTGTTCCTCAGCGTCTCCTTTTCGCGCTGGTGCCGCCGTGTCCTCGAGTTCCAGTAGTGACTGCTGCTCCCTCGGCGCACCCTCGAAAGTGCTCCCGACAAAGAACGAGAACGGCGTCGGAAACAGATTCCGCCGGAGATCCTTCATCTCCCTCTCCGGCTTTCCGTTCAGCCGATTCGACAGCCGTATCACATCCTTCATGCAAGTCTCCACCTCCGCCGCCAGCGCCTCCAGATCCTCCTCACCGGACTGCCGGTCCTCCATCCACGCCACCTCCGCCACCAGGTAGGGCTTCGTCTGCACAAGCGGCCGTACTCGGAACCTCTCCTGTCCCTTGCAGATCAGAAAAAATCGATCATCGGAGAGCCTCTCGTGCTTGACGACCTCTCCGACGCAGCCGACGTCAGCGGTGCCGGAGCCGGCGTCGGAGAAGAGTACGCCGAAGCGGAGATCGGTTTGGAGGAGCGTGTGCACCACAGAACCAAAGAGGGATATTTTCCCCCCTAACCAGAAGATATATATCAACACCTACCCTTTCCACAACCACCAAAACCCTAACCGATAAACAAAAAAAAACGCACATACACAGAGTAGCTAGGGGAGGAAGAAGAGAAGAGAGGGAGAGAAAGAGAGAGGGGACCGAGGGAGAGAGGAGTGGTGTGCAGGTGCGCAGGCGAGGGGAGACGGGAGGAAGAAGAAGAGAGGAAGGGAGGGAGGAGAGCAGACAGAGAGGAAACATACAAATGGGGAACGAGGGAGAGAGAGAACAGAGAAGAAAGATAGCGGAGAGGGGGTGCGCGTTGTACCTGGTGCAGGGGATCAGGCGTCCGGCGGTGAGAGGGATGGGTTCTGGACGACGATGGGAATGAGAGGAGAGGAGGGAAAGAAAGAAACAAGGCAGCACAGCACGTTGGAGGGATAAGAGGGAAAAGGCACGGAGAGAAAAAAAAACGTGGGAAAGGAAGAAAAAAATGTGGGGGAGCCCGCCAAGAGTGTGTGTATTTTGGGCGAAATTTTTTGGCCTATTTAGTAACAACATTAACTCATTAAGTAACGATCCAAAAACACCTCGTCACTAAAAAATCAAATTTTATGATAATATATTTTATTTTCACTAGTTAGACGTGACGACTATTTATATGTGACAATAAAAATTTCTTATCACTGATCAGTTACTTTCAGTGACAATATATACCTCCCTCACTTAATAGTTGTCACTGAATCCACATTTTCTTGTAGTGAGGGAGAGAGTCTGAAATTAAGGCGCGAAAGGAGAAGGGCATTTGACGGGCGGAAATTATTTTGTTGTAATTGGTAGTCAAAATCTACTTTTGTTGGTAATTTACGGTTTATTAACGCTCGTAAAACGTTAGGAAAATATGAAGATACCGTAACAAAATAATTATTAAATCGAGTAAAATTAATGTAACACTTTAAAATCAATGTTAACGCCCATAAAACGTTAGGAAATTTGTTACACTTAAAAACCGTTACTTACCAAAAACCTTGAGCGTTACTAATATCCTATTTTGGTGTAGTGCGACGCCTACAGGGGCTACCACCAGATTCCGATATATGAGCCGGATGAGGAGAAAACAGCAGTCATAACCCCCGCGGCACTTACTGTTATAAGGTGATGCCATTTGGGCTGAAGAACGCGGGGGCAACCTATCAGCGCCTCATCACAAAAATGTTTCAGGCTCAGCTCGGCAAGACAATTGAAATCTACATTGACGACATGGTCGTCAAGTCCAAGCAGTCCAACGACCATCTGGCGGATCTGGCCCAAGTCTTCAGCATCCTCCGAGAATTCAAGCTCAAACTGAATGCTTCCAAGTGCGCTTTCGGCGTAGCTTCTGGCAAGTTCCTCGGAAGCCTAGTAACACGGAGGGGGATAGATGCCAACCCGGACCAGATTACAGTAATCCTAGGAATCCAAAGCCCATCTACTACCAAGGAGGTCCAGAAGCTAACTGGCATGGCTGCAGCACTCAATCGCTTCATCAGCAGATCATCAGGTAAGTGCCGGCCTTTCTTTCAGCTTCTGAAAAAGAATTTAAAGTTTCAATGGACCCCTGAGTGCGACTAAGCCTTGGAAGCACTCAAAACTTATCTGTCTTTACCACTCTTACTCTCTACCCCAACTCAGGGGGAGATTTTGTATCTGTATCTTACGGTCTCAGATCATGCAGTAAGCTCCGTCCTCATCAGAGAGGACGATGGAGTCCAAATTCCATCAAAGCCTAAATTATGGCAGACTTCGTTGTAGAGTTCATCTCTCCAAGCTCGGTTTCGACCCAGTCCGGCATTGAACTAGGGGGCATAGGGCATGAGCATGAAGTCATCGAGGTCGAACAATTTTCTCAGAGCCAAGTTCCTGTCTTGGCATGGAAGGTCTTCGTCGACGGCTCGTCCACCTCCAAGAGAGCTGGCACCGGCATAGTTCTCCAATCGCCAGAGGGACTGGTCATAAAACAAGCCTTCACCTTGGACTTCAAAGTGACGAACAATGAAGCGGAGTATGAAGCTCTGATAGCAGGGCTGAATAGCGCCCGAATCCTCGGAGCCCAGCAATTGGTGGTCTTCAGCGATTCACAACTGGTAACTAGCCAGCTCACTAGAGACTACCAAGCCAGGGACGACAGGATGGCGGCCTACTTAGCCCTCGCGAAGAAACTGCTCTCTCACTTCCAGACAGCATAGGTCAGGCAAATCTCCAGAGATACCAACACGCATGCTGATGCGCTTGCAAACCTGGCCTCTGCTGTCGAAGCGGGAAAGAAAATGACCGTTGAGGTCGGATCGATATCGAGATCAAGCCTAGAACTCCATTCATCTCGACAAGTCCTGTGTGTTGATCTCGGCCCGAGCTGGATGGACCCAATCATCTCTTACTTGAAGGACGACCAGCTCCCCAAAGACAAGAATGAAGCCCACCGAATCAGACTCAAGGCAGCTCGATTTTGGCTATCTTCTGAAGGCAAGCTCTACAGAAAATCCTTCACAGGTCCCTACCTCCAATGCGTCCATCCGAGCAAGGTGGAAGACTTTTTGTATGAAATCCACGAAGGAATCTACGGAAGTCACATCGTAGGGCGATCACTGGCCTACAGAGCTATAAGCCAAGGTTACTGGTGGCCATATATGCAGAAGGATGTGCAGGTATACGCCAGAAAATGCGAAAAATGTCAGAAGTTCTCCCATTCTCTTCATCAGCAAGCACAAGACTTGAGTCCCCTCTCTAGTCCATGGCCCTTCGCTCAATGGGGGCTGGACATTGTGGGACCTCTCCACCGAGCTCCAGGGAACAAGAGATGGCTGATAGTTGCTACAGATTACTTCACGAAGTGGGTGGAAGCTGAACTGCTGTCCTCCATTACTGAAAGGGACTCCAAGAACTTCGTATGGAAGAACATCATAATGAGGTTCGGCATCGCCAAGATCCTGATTTCGGACAATGGGACTCAGTTCGACTCCAACTCCTCCAGAAACTTATGTCAAAAGCTTGGCATCAGGAACCATTACTCCACCCCGGCGTACCCGCAGAGCAATGGTCAGGCCGAAATTTCTAACAAAGTACTGCTTGACGGCCTGAAGAAGCGATTGGATAAAGCAAAAGGGAGGTGGGCAGAAGAGCTTCCTAGCGTGTTGTGGGCATACAGGACGACTCCGAGACGATCCACCTCGGCGACACCCTTCTCGTTGGCCTATGGGATGGAGGCGGTCATTCCTTTAGAAATTGGCCTCCCTACCCTGAGATCAGAGCTTGTCGACCAAGGCCGAAACGAGATGAACCTGGCAATGGAGCTGGACCTAGCCGACGAGCGCCGAGATGCAGCGGCCATACTACTGGCCGACTATCAGCAACGGCTAGCCAGATGATACAATGAAAAAGTCAGGGAAAGAAGTTTCTCAGTAGGAGAACTGGTTCTGAAGAAGACCCTGCCAGCTGACAGAGACCCAAATGAAGGCAAACTGGCCCCAAATTGGCATGGCCCATTCATGGTGGTTTCAATGGCAGGACGATCTTCTTATAAACTTGAAGACTTGGAAGGCAGGCAGTTGCCGAGACCATTGAATGCATCTCACTTAAAGAAGTTCTATTTCTAAGATGTAATGAAAGTCTCATGATCAATGAAAGCAGCATTTGCCCTGTCATCAATCTGTGTCATCTTATCTGAGTTCGGCAGCTCCGGGTTCATACACCATAGGATTGACTTCGGATTCATACATCCAGTCTTCCCTAAAACTTTGGGTTCACGCGCCCATGGACCGACTTAGGATTTTTACATCCAGTCGCTCCTAAAACCCTGGGTTCATACACCTTGGGACTGACTTCGGATTCATACATCTAGTCTTCCCTAAATTTTGGGTTCACATGCCCATGGACTAACTTAGGATTTATACATCCAGTCGCTCCTAAAACCCTTGGTTCATACACCTTGGGACTGACTTCGGATTCATACATCCAGTCTTCCCTAAATTTTGGGTTCACGTGCCCATGGACTGACTTAGGATTTATACATCCAGGCGCTCCTAAAACCCTGGGTTCATACACCTTGGGACTGACTTCGGATTCATACATCCAGTCTTCCCTAAATTTTGGGTTCACGTGCCCATGGACTGACTTAGGACTTATACATCTAGTCGCTCCTAAAACCCTGGGTTCATATACCCTGGGACTGACTTCAGATTACGCATCCAGTCTTCCCTAAAATCTGGGTTCATACCCCCCCCCCCCCCCCCCGAGATCGATCCCGGACTCAGGCTCGCATAGCCGAGATCCTCGAGACTCTGGGATCATCTCGGCTAATGACAGTCTTTGAAAGACAGAACAGTGCAAGCACACAAGTGCAGAAAAACAGCACAGAAAAGAAGAAAAAAGCAGTGCAACCATAGAAGTGCAGAAAAGCAGCACAAAAATACAGAAAAAAGCAATACAAGCACAAAAGTGCATAAAAAACAGTACAGAAAAGCAAAAAAGAATGCAAAAATGCAGAATACACATTTCATCTGATTAGAAACTTCTTTCTTTTATTGAATGTAATTTCTTCTTTACAAGGATTACAGAAAAGAAAAACAAAATACAATAAGGAGGCTCGCAGTCCTCCAAAAATAGAAAAAGAAGGGAGCTTGGAGGTCTTGATCTTCACCGGCCCGCTACTTGGAGGTCTTGATATCCCACACAGGGCCTTGCGGGATCAAGTGCGCAACCAACTCCCAACCAGAGAATAATCACCTCCCAGCCACATAGGCAGGAGTCGATCTCTTCTCAACCTCATCGGCGGGAGTTGGCCGCGGACCCGCGTTCAGAGAACACGTAGTCCATGGGGACAATCTTCAGAGAGCGCGCAGACCACGACTTCCGGCGACAGCCCCTCCCAAAGGAAGCTGTCTTCAGTCGTAGAAGGCTTGGTCAAAGCAAAGGTTCCTAAACAAGTTCTACAAGGCGAAACTGCCAGAACGTCTGGCAGACGCGGACAGATCCTCATCGTTGGAGAAATGAAAAAGAAGAAGGGTTTCTGATTTGAATTCTTTTTTCTCTCCAATGGCAGGCTTGCTGCCTCTATTTAAAGAAGGAGGAAGGGCTCAGTAATCGAAGACCCATCAATGAGGCGAGGTCTCCCATGCCTCGCGTGGAGTGCACGTCTTCCACAAGTTGACTAGCAGCTCCGATGGAGAACACGTGGAGCCATCTGCTTGTTTTCCGCATCGGCCTTACCGCCGTACTTAGAGCTATTTATGAGCCTCGGAATGCGGGATATCGGAGCGGATACCTATGGAGACCGTACGGCACTCTCTCCAACTTAAGACTCTCGCGTCACGTCACTCAGCCGGACTCAAGCACAAAGGAGCCGAACTCAAAAAGATGGAGAAAAAGAAAGCACAAGTGAAGAAGCTCTGCTTTTCATTAAAAGTGAAGGGAATTACATGCAAGTTCACACTACATTTCGAAAAGATAGAAAAATTACAAGTATGAAAGTAGCAAAGACACGGCGATCGAAAAACTACAGGGGCTTCGGCGACTCGACCAGCACTATCACGGTCTCTGAAGGGCCGGCGGTCTCGACGACAACCGCGGCCTTCTCAGGCGCATCACCCGCAAGAGGGGCAGAAGGAGTGTCACCCAAAGGTGCAGCCGGAGCATCACCAGCAGAAGGGATAGGTGAAGCGCCATCCGAGATAGGACCAGCTGCAGGAGCATCCACCTGGGCACTCTCGGCCAACGGAGCGGAACTCGGCTCGGGGTTTGGACCAGAATACTTTGGCAGATTCTGATAGACCGGGTGGTCTTCAGGAACCCCTGCACACTTCAGTGCAGCCAGGCACCCCTCCTCGAACAGGATAGAGGTGATCTCCTCCACCTGCTTCTCATACTCCTCTGTGGCCTTGTCCACCCCCTTCTGAAAAGAAGATTGGGCCTCAGTCTGCAGAGAGGTCTTGAGGTCAGCGTTCTCCTTCTTTAGCTCAGCGTTTTCTTTCTGAACCCTCTCGACTTCGGCACGCCTAGCTAGCACTTCAGCATGCTGCCTTATCGACTCCGCCACCGAATCAGCCTTCGTTCTGGCCAGCTCCGTCTCCAGCTCGGCTAGCCTTTTCATCTTGACCCATATCTCACCCCTCAACTGATGGGTTGACGAGTTGAGATCATTGATGCTGACCAGCGCCACGTCTAGCTTTGCAATCACCTCGGCGCTGTTCTTCCTCACGTCCGCCGGCTCCTTCTTCAATTTTTCCCTCTCAGACTCTACTTGGGTGATCTTCGAGACGTTCTTGTCACTCCTTTCAATTACCAACTAGAGCCTCTGCACATTCTGCAAAAGAAAACAAGTCAGATGGAAGCAGCCGAAATGAAATACATCAAAGGAACATCAAAAGTACTTACCAGGAGAGCAGCCTGGATCGCCGAGCCCAGTAGACTCTCGTTGTCATACTTCACGTGCAGCTCCATGTCATGCGGCAGGGCACAGGCTTTGGCAAGGGCCCCGATGACGAGAGAGTTCCCCTGCACCCGGTCCTCCACATTTAATGGCTTGCCTGACTGGGTCTCCAATCTAGGCCTCCATGCCGCCGGGGCAGCACGAGGTCCGGAGGCCGATCCGGACCCTTGCCCTACAGGAATGACGAGGTCACGGGCCTTCTCAGCAGTAGCCCTACTCGCTGGCACACTTTTTCCAGGGGGTGCCTTACCTCCAGAGGTGCGCGCAGGCGCCTTGTCTTTAGGGGCCTACTCGGCCCCCGATTCTTTCTCCCCCGCCTTGGATCTCTTCCTCGGCAGAGACCCGTCCCTCGGGTGATCTGGTGAGCGCCTCCGTACTCCTTCGATCGGAGCAGTAGCCGGGGCAGAGGAAATAGCAGCTCCCCCCGAGCCCAAAGCCATGCGGACACTGGTGGAAGAAGGCGTCGCAGAAGACGAAGACCCGCGCTTAAACTTGGCCGCCAGGTACTTGGTTCTCGACACTCTTGAGCTACCCTCCATCCTCTCTTCCGAGTCAGATGTGTAAGCGTCCACTACCTCCTTTAAACTCGGAGACCCCGAACTGGAAGAGGTAGATGCCTCAGAGCCAGACGCAGCTCGACTCGCAGCAGGATCGATCAGGGGCATGCCCGCAGGCACAGCCACAGTGACAGGAGGGAGATCAGGCTGCAGTTCGTCCTCTGACACCGCCCCAGTCCTCCTGTAATGGCCGCAGTATCTCGGCGTGTATCCCAACAGTTTCCAGGCCGATCTGTTCTCGTGCTCGGCGTACCTCTCGACCTTCATGTGGTCAGTGACGTTCTTTGTCCAACCGTCACTCACAGCCCGGCGTTGCCTCGCTCGCAGTTCTGCACAGTGAACAACAAGAGTGTCAGTTCGGCAATACAAAAGTTAAGCAAAAGGAGCAGAATGAAGAGTCAGTGTTTACTTGGGACAGCCCCGAGATGGCGAGGGACCCTGAGCGTCCTGTCCTCGCCAGGGCCGAACTCCCAATCCCCCGAGACACAGAAGAGGTCTTCCTCGGCATTTTTACTAGAATCCTCCAAGGCCAGGACGAAGCCCTTTCGGAGCTGCTTCACCCGAAGATAATATTTGTCTCCCCCAGCCTTGCAGATGTCATACACATCCTCGATATCGTGGACGCCCAAATTAATCCCCAAGATCTCGTTAAATCTCTCCGTGCCCATGATAACCTTGAAGCCATTGGGCATCAGCTGGAAAATGGTGATGTACCAAGCGCTAAGACAGGCTCTAAGCAGGGGATGCAGAGGAGATCTGACCCCACCTTCGATCACAGAGATCAAAGGAAACGACATCCAGCTGCAGGACCAGCAGCGCAGGGCGTGGTCGCAGGGAGTCGCCGGCCTGAGGCGGATCCCCTCCGGGATAATGAATGTAGCCCTAAACCTAGCCATGCCCTCAGCCGTATCTAACTGAATCCTATGGGTGGCCATCTCTACAAGAAGAAGAAAGCGAAAAGAAACCCTAAAGGCAGAAATCCTAAAAACGACAGGGGCACGAAGTCACTTACTGAAGTAGAAGCGCGAATCAGGAATCAGCCAGGGCACGCCCTACGGTCATCCTCGCCATAGCACTACAGAAAGATCTTGAGAAAGCAAACGAAGACCGGAGCAAGATTCGAAGACCAGAGCAGGAATCGAAGGCAACGGCAAAGAAAATCAGAAGAGAAGATAAAGAAAGAAGAACGGAGGAAGACAACCCTATTTATAGGGGAAGGAAGTCCTCTTGGGGTGCCATTTATGAATTTGAAAAGACAAACTTCATGATCCGCGCCTGTCTCATCATCTTGATGGCACGATCAGTGAGGAAGCAACACGTGTAGCCACCGGTTCGTTTCCCGGGGCGAACGGGATGCGATATTTATTGCCTTGAAGAAATCGAAGCGGTGCCCAGTAATGATCAAAGCATCTCCAGACGGACTCTCTAGCTTCGGACCCCTAAAAGCTAATGCGCTTAAGAAGTCACAAGCTAGGGGGCAATTGTGTGGGGAGATTTCCAAGACTCCAGGATTACGCTAATCACGGTTATAAGATGTCACTAAGCACTCTCACGTGCCATCCACGTGCCACCCAAACTCACCTCGGCTGCCGGGACAGAGGCCTTAGCCGAAACCAGACAGACTTTGGCTGCTAGCGCCGAGCTCGGCTACCAAGGGCCCACTTCGGCTAAAGAGCTTGACCCCGGCCAAAGGAGCCGGGGCAGAAGCCGACATGAAGAAGAAACCCCACTCGCGCCCCACACCCGCCACGTCATCAGACACGTGGCAGAATAAGGGCGCGAGCCAGTGGGACAGATGCGACATCCAGCCGTCCACAATCTTCGCCAGATCGCTGACAGGGCGGCATCCAGCAGCTGTAGCCAAATCAGGGCAAGGCCCGAGGATGGATCCGATGGGACCTCTACCGCCAAAGGCGTCCAACATGATCTGGCCCAACATGACATGCATCAAATTCAATGTGGGCTGATCCGACTGGCATTAAATGCAATGTGGGCTGAGATGGACCGCATTTATTACTTTGTGGGCTGATAAGGCCTTCCATATCAAATCAGGGGACCCACTCCAAAATATCATCAAGAGTCCTCTATAAATAGGACCCCATTCCATAAGCAAGGTACGCAACCTACACAATTGAGAGTCGTTACTCTGCCTCTCTTCTTCCTCTCCTTTCTTAGTTCAGTTCATACACTAACTTAGGCATCGGAGAGCCTTGCGCCGCCCAGGCCAGGGTCCTCTGACTGTTTGTTCCTCCCTTTCAGGCTTTGAGGTAGCTGATCATCTTCTTTAATTCGGATAAGTCCTATCAGGCACCCTTAATCTTGTGAGTCATCATTTTTGCACTTACACCTATACACTGTAGTTTATCATTTATAAGATAATATTGAATGGTTAAGATCATAAATTGGAGCTCACAAAAGTGAAAAAAGAAATTATAGGATTAGGGTTTTTTTTTTTTTTAGATTTTTGAATATTTTTCAAAACCTATGAAAATTTAAGGTATATTAAACTAAACTTCTCGGAGTTTATTATTTCAATAAAAAAAATATGAATGGTTAATTTTACAAATTTGGGGCCACCAAAAAAAAAGTTGATTGATTATTTTTGTTGTGACCAATTGTAGGAAGAAAGGAAGTAAGAGATGTATTGGCACATTTTGAGGTGGGAGCTAGGTGTGGAAAGGCTTAGGGTTAAATGGCTCTCATTAATTTACGTATCATTTTCACACCTCATTTATGCATTTTATACAAAAATGAGCACAAACAAATGTGTATAGGACACACACACACACACACACACTGCACACACACACACACACACACACACCTTATTATGAGAGATAAGGTGGGGGCCATCACATCGAGATAAGGTGGGGGACCTTCACATCCATATCCAATGCCAACAACTTAATTATGTGGGCCTCCACCTTATCCTTCCTCATTTCCATTTGGCCCTTCTTTTCAGTAAAAGATTTATATTATAACCAACACAAAGACAAACAACAACAAAGAAGGCAGAAAAAAACAACCAAATCAAAACTCACATGATCGAAGGGACCGACTCAACCAACAAGTCTGGGCAAGAGTTCGACCACTCAACATCGCACTTAAAAGATCGGATGTGCCGCCTCATTTAGCCTGCTAGGGATGTGATAAAGAAATTATATTAAAGTCTTTGGCGCTTGAATAAATATCTGTAACGATTGAGATTAGTGCCCAATTCGCTACCATTAATTGCTTGGATTATTGCCTCCATCGCATCATACAAAACTTGGCATTTTCTTCGCCCAAAACTTTGGCTCTATTCAAAGCAATGAGGATCGCCCTTATTTCGGCCTCTTTTGATGAGATACATCCATCTCCTCTTAACTCTTGCACATATGCATGATAGATCCAGTAAGCCATAAGATGTACCCAAAAGAAGCTTTATCATCCAATCTTCTAAACGCAGCATCAGTGGAATTAAATTAAAACCACATCTTTTCTAATAATCGTACTAAGGCTTGTGGTCTTTCCATTAGATCTTTCATTTACTTTCCTCGAATCAGAAAAGGATAACAGCATCAAATTCTTAATTTGATCAAGAGACTTAAAGAGGTTTAATTTAACAGCCTTAAATACATAGTCATTTCTGGCCGTCCAAATGGCCTGGACTCCTAATAATGATAAATTTTCAAATTGAAGCCCAAATAGTTGAAATTTTTGCTTTTCACCAAGGCAACCCTACATGCCAAAAATCCAAGAATCCTTTGACAATAGAATGTGTCTTTTTACCATCGCCCACCTACGACGATGGTAAATTCCATACCGCATACCAACCCTAATCACCGCGCTTCTCATAAATTTGAAAACTCATACCAAAATCTCCACCTAAACTCAAGAAAAATGAAGCCCTGAGGTTATGTTTTTGCACCAAAATGGACACTCAAACTCTCATCAGATCCACAACATATGCATTATCATCCATTAGAGAAAAATAAAAATAGTGACTAGGAGAAAGAGAGAAGAATTGGCCAAAGCCCAGCTTTAACCACCATTGGCACCAACAAGATGAAAATGGATCACGAATATGGCTGGAAGAGGAAAACACATAATAGATCCGTTGTGGAAAATATATACAATTGGAGAAGATGGCCATGTGTTGAAAAGGTTCACTTCTTTTGCAATGGCCCTATGGTAAGTCAAGTTAAAGGCAGGTTTGAAAGCAGTATTTGAAAAACTTAGGGCCTGTTTAGCATTGTTCTCATGTTGTTCCCAGTTTTGTACTCAGATCAGGTTGTGCTGAGATTGGACTATGCCAAAACTATACTCTCCAGAACTTGTTCGGCAACATTATATTAAATTATTTTGTTGATCAAAATATGCTGTACGGAACTTGTTTGCTAATACTATAAAAGTTTTGTTCCAAAAAACAGAAACAAGAGAATCATATATAAGATTTACAATATGGGACCCACCTTTAATTATTTGTGGCACTCTATTATTATTGTATATGGGACCTACCTATAAAATTATAATGTGGCACCCGCCTTTAAAAATTAGAACATTGGTCCCATATTCATAGGATTTACAATATGGGTCCACTTGTTAGGAATTATAATGTGGGGCCACCTTTTTGTGAATGTAAATATGGGACCCATCTTTGAAAATTACAACATCGTATCACCTTTAGAAATTAGAATATAGGCCCACATTGATAGGATTTACACTATGGGTCCACCTTTTGTGATCATGACCATGTGACCCACACTTAAGAATCACAAAGCGGAACCACATTTTTTGTGATTGTGGACACAAAACCCACCTTTAGAAATTACAATGTGGTGCTTGCCTTTAGAAATTAGAATGTGGGGGCACTAGGGATGGCAACGGGGCGGGGCGGGGGCGGGGGCGGGTATGCTCTTCCCATCCCCGCCCCCATCCCCGCTATTTGAGGTTCGGGGAATCCCCGACCCCGACGGGGACAGGTAACACTCATACCCGACGCCGTCCCCGCACATTACATGTATTTATTATTTTATTTTACCATTAAATGCATTTATATTTTATAAATCATAATCTTACTATCTTAGTAATTGAGAGTTTAGGGTTTAAGGGATGGTAAAACATTATGAACAATTATGATATTGAGATAATGAATTTAACATGTTCTAGATAACTTAGCAAAAAATTAAAATTAAAACTATAGATCATATGATTGAGGGTATTTAGGGTTTAGAGTTTAGGGTATTTAGGGTATAGTGGTTTACTAATGACATATAACTATAATACTATATAATATATATACATGTATTTTATATATATATATACTTGCAAAAAAGGACTCAAGTCTCAATTAGTCAATTCTCAAAAGAGTTATTATATATATCGTATATGTATTATGTTTCTAAAACATATATTGAGATAATTAATTTAACATGTTTTAGGTAACTTAGCAAGAAATTAAAATTAAAACTATATATAGAACATATGATTGATGGTGTTTAGGATTTAGAGTTTAGGGTATTTAGGGTTTACATGCATGCTAATGACATATAACTATAATACTATATAATATATATATATGGGGCAGGCTCTCCTAAGCTGCAGCTTAGGGGTATCCTAAGCTGCATTAGTGTAAAAATACGTCACACATGTACTCACACATGTGCGGTTTACACACTACTGCAGCTTAGGATACCCTAAGCTGCAGCTTAAGAGAACCTGCCCCTATATATATACATGTATAATGTATTATATATATATACTTGCAAAAAAGGACTCAAGTCTCAAATCTCAAAAGAGTTATTATATATATCATACATGTATTATGTTTCTAAAACATATATTTATTTATATATATAAAATACATAATATTTTCGAATCGTGTTCGGGGCCGGGTATGGCACTACCATACCCTACCCGCCCCCCGGCTGGGGGTTTCGGCTGCCACCCGAACCCGACCCCATACCCGAATCTCGGGTCACCAGACCCGAAATTACAGGTCGGGGCCTCAGACCCGCGGGGATTTTTGCATCCCTATGGGGGCACATTCATAGGATTTACAATATGAGCCCACCTTTATAGAAATTATAATGTGGGGCCATCTTTTAATTGATTGTGAATACATGACCCACCTTTAAAAATTACAAGTGATGCCCACTTTCAGAAATTAGAATATGGGGTCATATTCATAGGATTCACAATGTGGGCCTACATTCATAGGATAGAATGTGGCTCCACCTCTTGCGATTGTGACCATATTACCCACCTTTAAGAATTATAAAGTGGGGTCACCTCTTTTGTGATTGTACACACAGGATCCACATTTAGAAATTACAACGTGATGCCAATCTTTAGAAATTATAACATGGGGCCTCATAATATGGTCCCACCATTATATGAATTATAATATGGGCCCACCTTTTGTGATTCTGACCATGTGACCCATCATTAGGAATTACAAAGTGGGGCCACCTTCTTTGGGATTGTGAACATGGAGCCTATCTTTAGGATAAGTGAGAGGATTTGAAATCTTTAAATGACTTCCTTAAAAGGCAACAGATAATAAGAGATAAGTACAAACCAACTGTGCCAGCAAATTGTTTGTTAAAAAAAAGCTTTTTTTCTATCTTTCTTATTCCATAAATGAATTGGGAACAATGATTTACACTAACTAAATATATTTTTCACAACCTTATCTCATGAGAACATAGGAACATCTGAATGGCACGATGCCAAACACACCCTAGGACCTCCTTTACGTACGATTCATTGAAACCTTATTTAATATTACTAGTCCAAAGCAGAGGCAATTTTCAAATTCTTCATAATAAATTACAAGTGGTTATATGTTTGTCCATTTGAAAAACACTAGAAGATAGTTAATTAATTTTCATATTAATGGCACAAATCCTCCTCCCTCGGTCAAAAGTGTTCACATTACAAAGAAACGCCACCACTATGAGGACAGTATATGGCATGCACTGGCAAACGTATGCATGAAACTACCTTTAACTACTGTTCATGTGGGTCCCTTGAGCATGCATACAAGTGGGCCATGATCATAACACATACGATTTCTGGCTAATAATCTCTATATACAATGTCTGTTTCTTGGTGAATCCAAATCCAATGGATCATATGAGGTAGCGATCGAGTGGAATTCTTTCAAATCAAAAGCATGATTATAGTGGCTGAAAGCATTGACATTATTTGAAATGGATGATGGTAGAATGGAATAAAGAGTCAATATAAAGTTGATAGGATTACGAGAACTGCGTGACTTGCATCTTTCTCTTATCCAAGGCATGGGCCATCAAGATCATCCATATGTTCTATTTCATGAAATCAAAGATTTGTTTTTCAAGGAGAATTTTTGCATCTTCTTCCCTTTACAAGTTCGAGTCTCCACCTCTACTGCATTGGGAGAAATCAATGGTTAGCATTAATTAAATCAAGAGGTCCTCAGTTGGCCTTTGGGAGGGGTAAAGGGTCACTTGATGCAACACAACTTGTCTTGCAAATATTCTCTGTGTTGGGGTGCCAATTAAACCTGGCCCAATCCAACCAACGTAGACCTTTCCTAGTAATTCAGTTTGCACCCAACATGCAGCTAGCTAAAGGTAGCAATTGGTCGGGTCGGTTCGGGTCAGGCCAGCCTAGGTTAACTGCACTTAGGGAAACAAGTATGTGCCCAACCCAACCCAAACCCAAATGAGGTCCACGGACTGATGCAGTCATTACTATTGGGCCTTAAATAAACAGAATGAGTCAGGTAGCATGTGTCAGTCCAAATATGAGGGCAGAAATAGGTCCAACCCATCACTATCTCGATTCTAAAACATGTCAGCTCAAAAGTCTCCTAGTCATTCTCTCAGATTGGGGAATTTTGCATACCCGTGTAATCAATTTAAATAACAAAAAGGAAAGGTTTCTTTTCCAAATTTTCTTAAAGCATGCAGCCACCTTGTGTTTGATTAGTTAGCTAATGAATTTCCCTTGACATGATTTATAAGAAGAAACATGCAAATTTCAATTAAATACGAATCCATGTCTCTAAGGATGAGTTGGATTCATATGGGGTACATATCCTGTGAAACTGGCCCATACTGGCCCAGTTGCTTCAGAAAAGATAGTGAGAAAGATTAACAGACAATTCAATGTTCCCTGTATTTCTTGAGAATATATTCCTTATGGGTACCAATGTATTGAAAGTTTGAGATGAGGTATAGAGAAAAAAAAAAAAAAAAGTCAATGGATGGAGGCATGGCAACACATTCTCCTTCTTGCCTTAGCATTATAAATAGAGAGAGGCCCTCGAAGACAGGATGGGAGTCACATATATACAAGAATGTGGTGAAAGGAAGACAAGCCTTACATGAAGATGAGAGTCTTGTTTGGTAGCCAAGAATGGCTTGCCTATATCAGTACTCTCTCAATGATTTTAGAGATATGAGCTGTTCATATCTTAAATTAATGTAGATATAGTTCACAGGCAAGCCAGTCTTGGTTAGTCTAACTGCCTCTCATCTTTCATGCTAGTCTTGTTTTCTTCCTAAAAGAGCTTCAAGTAACAGCGAATTTTTATGGCATCTTGCGAATTTTTGATAACTTCATAACTTTATTCATTTTTCCATGCATTGATTTATTTAGAGAATATGGCATTGTTACACACAGAGACCATCAATCACCACGGGTGCACACGAGAGTTGTACCAAGGACCTAACAATCCCCTCCGGAGACCATCAATTAATCACCACGGGTGCACACAATGGTTGTACCAAGGACCTAACAATCTCCCCCTCACTGGTACCACACGAGAGGAGACTTGAACCCCAAATCTCACTAGGCTCTGATGCCACTTGTAGGATCTCAGACCCCATTGAACTAGCACTTACCCCAAAATCGATTGGTGATGGGAAACAGCACAACAATGGTTTTTTGGTCTGTTGATTATATTAGGAAGGCATTCGAACATTACTCCACCACGGGTGCACACGAGGGTTGTACCAGGGACCTAATAGTGAGTTTTATATCTATTAACCCTATTTGAAGTCGAGTGAATTCTTCGCTTGATTCACTCTTGACTTATCTCAGCCGGTAGGAATACTTTAGTTATAAATCCATCGGCTCCTCAATGCCGGTCTACAATAAATCTGTCATTCTGATCCCTAAAAAAACTTCAGATACTTTGGACAGAATGATAAGATCGTTTTGGTGGGGTCATGGGGAATTGAAAAAAACTATTCACACTATTAAATGAAGTGAGTAAACCTATTGATGAGGGGGGATTGGGGTTGAGGAAATCAAAAGAGAATTACATTGGTTTACTTGCACTAAAATTAGTTGGAGATGTCTTGCAAATGAAAACCTTTTGAGCTCTATGATTTTAAAAGCTAAGTCTTCTTTCAACAAATCCTTGTGGGAGGCCAAATTTAGGAAGGGTAATTCTTAATTTTGGAAAGGCTTTGTGGAAACGGCCAACTTTATAAATGAGAGGGTGGGATAGATAATTGGAAATGGTTACGATATTTCAGTTTGGAATTGTAATTTGATCATTTGTGCCTAAGGCCTTAGAAAACCTTTATCTCGATATCTATCCCAAACTTGGAAGTTAAAAGACCTTTGGAGCAATAATATGAGGTGGGATGTTTCTAAGATCACCAATATTTTCAATAAACCCTAGCATATTGAAGATATATGTAAAATTTATATGCTGAGCTTGGACTCTAAAGATAGGAGAGTCATGTGGACAATCTCCAAAGATGGGAATCTACCTAAAAATGTTGACTAAACACGATGATAATGCTCATGATAAAGTCAATTGGCAATAGTTTTCGAATAAACCTCTGCCCCAATTAAAGAATCATTCTGTTTGGGTAGAAATGCCTTTAAAATGCTATTTTTGTTAGGAAGTGGATTGGTACGTAACAAGTTGGTTGTGTATGCTACTAGCTATCCTATTTGTGGTTCTGAAGAAGAATCTATAGAGCATGCTCTTTATTTTTATTTGGCGAGTATGCTAGAACTGTTTGGTTTGGCTATTGTATTGGTTTCTACATATAGGAATATTAACATAATGGGTTTGTGGAGTAATATTATGGAATTGAATGATGAAGCTGGATTGCAAAAGGATCTCGCAGCTTACTTATATTGCTCTTGTGATATAGTGGGTGGTGTGAAAAGCTAACAATAACTTCATTTTTAGACGGCAAACCATTTCCCCAAAAAAGTCATTGCTCTAGTTAAAATATATGCAATTCCAACTTTTTAGATGGAGAAAAGCACAATTTTCACATGTTCTCCCACCGATCATATTTCGAGAACTTCTCATGCTTCTAATAGTAAATTCATGATTTTTACATATAGAGCGTTCGAGGCTAAGGATTGTAAGTCTTCTTATGAACTTTGTATAATGAAGAACAATATCCCTCTTATTGCAGGTGCTCATTATAGGACAAGAGTCACTTCCTATGAATAATCGGAAGCGCAAGCTATCCTCTTTGCATTAAAAAAAAAAAAAAAAAAAGCTTGTTGCAGAGGGAGAGGGTTCTCCGAGATCACGCTTTGAAGTCATATTCCCAACTTAGATACTTTACCATGCCTTATCTTATATGCAAGTGAAATCCGCGTCATAGATGCATGAACGTGAAAAATTTTGGCCAGCCCAACCCACAAGTGTGATGGGATTGATATGATTTAAAGTGTGGGATCTATGATATTCCCGAGCTTTTGTTTGCCATATCACGTCAGTAGGGTGCTCATGGGCGGAGCCTAGAATGAGCGTGACCCAACACGCCTAGCCTGTATTGGGTGGATTTGGACTCAATTTTGTAGGTATGGAGGCCAACCTGGCCTTGACTTTCCAGCCATGATTGTTAAAGGTCCTGGTGTGAGTGAGCCTATGTATAATCAAAAGGCCGGTCCTGGATCAGCATGTCAAACACAATGGGGTGAATATATTTCCAAATGTGCATGGTGTGGATCAAAAACCCCAACAATTTTGAAAATGCATGGATATTTTTACATATGATCTCTCCCCAATAATTTTTTATAAAAATAGCGGCCCTCAAGGAAAATTTCTCATATCTAGGGTCTGAGCCAGTCATAACTACGTAGAGTCAATAGTGCATAGAATTAGGTGACCTTTGTTTGCACTGATTTATTCATGTAATGCATAAATGAGGTATGAAAATGATGTATAAATAATGTCATTTGCACATAAAAATTGTCACCCCAACACAACTGTGGAAATTCACACCCCCTCTTTCAAAGGGCTCTAATACAGTTTCCACAAAAAAAAAAATTCTCTTGTGGACCCCATCAAAGGCCTTTTTTTTTTTTTTCAATTCCTTTGGACTCCATGTTTGCAATCCAAACCATTTTTTTTTTTTTTGTTTATTGAACTAATAAACCCCAATATATTGTTGTTGATTACTTAATATTCACAGATTTTGTTTAATTTGTGAAAAAAGGTGCAAAAATAGATCTAGTTTTCTACACTTTTGTGGGCAGACAATTCATGATCCAAACCGTTCAATATTCTTGTATCAATTGTAAGCATTAAGACATGTATTTTCATATCTTAATTTGTCATGGGTTTTGAGAAATTTCTTAAATGCGTCCAAAAAATGCAATTATGTTAAAACCATTGGATGTACTCATTTACTCATGCAAAAATGGTCATTTTGACAACTATGATAATGTGTTTTACATGTGCAATATTTGCATACGTGACATTTACATATGGGTCATTTACCAATCTAAACTCCATGTGTAAAAGGCAAACGACCGCTAACAAGAATTTCAAAAGAGTTGGTCAAAATGAGTGACCATATAATACGCTGTGCCTATTCCTCTTCCAAAGCACTTCAAATTTAAACAACTCTGACCGAAGACAATCGGTTTTTTACTCTTTTTATTTTGGTACTTCAGCCAAGGAGGCTAGGACCCAAAAGAGAGTCCGTATACATACGGGAAGACAGCCCACTCAAGTAGGAAAGGAGCCCACATAAGCAAAAGAAAAGTCACATAAGCAAGAAGAAAGCCCACACAAATGAAAAGTGAACGTGCACACGAGGAAAGAGGTGGCATATCCAAGGTTCGAAACTTGATCCTTACACTCAGATAACAAGCCTTTCTCAATCAATTTGCTACTTGCAAGACCTAGTTGTAGAGCACTGACCCCCGAAACCCGTAGTCTTTTCTTTTTATTGCTCTTAATTATGTGTATTTGACCTCACAATGGTTTACACCCTAGGCTGGTCTTTTATTGATGAGTGTGATTGTACCAATTTTCATCATTAGACCGGTCCCATTAGAATTGCCGTAATTAGGTGGGTCTCACCATGATTTTTATTGTAAGATGGATTCCGCTGTGTTTCCATGTACCTACTGTAAGATGACTTTAGAGAGAGCCAAATAAAAAATCAGAGTTACCAAAAACCTATATAAATCGATGCAAAAAACTAAATGATTTGATCTATCACCCGAGAGTGACTTTTCATCTGTGGGGCTTCTGCACAGATCAACACAGAGATCTAAATCTGAAAGGAAAAAATATTGTGGAAATAAATACACCACAAAGTGAGATCAACATAGAGATCTAAATCTGGGCCAGATCATGGATCAAAAAGAAAGAGAAAATGGAAAGAGTCCATTTTGCATTTGCATTTGATTAGCTAACTAATTTCTATCCATTTGCCACAGTAGCACTACAAGTTCACCTTGGTCAGTCAGGCCCACCCCCATGAAAACTCAGCTTAGACTTAACATGGCTTGGACTTATGCCAAACCACACACATATACCATGCTAACATAGAAATATATACTGAAAAATATAGCATACTCTTGTCATATAATATAATGTCATCTATATTGTGGAGTGATTATCAGTATTTATCACTGCTAAACACATGACGTGGCCAAGTAGAGTAAAATTAAATTTTCATAAATCTAGACCGTTCAAGTTGTGGTTCCACTTTGTTTACCTGCACTCGGATTTTCTTCTTGAAAGGAAGTGTTACTAATTGTTGGAGTAGACAAAAAGTGGTTATTGCAAAATTAAAAATAATTTTAATTTAATTTAATTTTCAGCACACAAGAATGCCTAAGAATTCTATCTTTTTTTTTTTGTAATTCAAGGTGTTCATTAGATGGGCAGTTCCTCCCATTTAACTGCATTTGACTTCATTCTTATCATGGTTTCACGTGTCCAATCCAATGGTCAATATTGATGAGAGTGACTTGAAATTTCAGTTGAATAACAGTACATGGATGTAGGATTGAGTTGATGATGGCTAGGATAAATGTTATGTTGGCCCTGTTGCATGAAAAAATTTGGCCGACATGTGATTGATTTATATTTTTGGAATTTATTCAATTTGAAAGGCAATTGTTGCATTGAATCATGGATTTACATGTTGAACATGGATGGGTGCATCTTTTGAACAGTGTGATTGTCCTTACTTGACCACGTACATGACTTGATTAGTTTGAGTTACTGATGAGTATAATATTTACATGAAAGGAATTAAGCATGTCACTGAATGATGTGTAAGTGTCATGATTAGTTTTGTAGTTTTATTCAATCATATTGTTGAAAGATTAGAAAAAAAAAAAAGAACAAAAAATTTGATTAGTTGCTTTTATGGAAAGTGGTCACCAGTGAGAAAATTACGAAATGATGTATGTGGTCCTATGGAAAGAGATCCCCGATTTCGTCCAAACAGGAGAGCCCTATTTGGACGAATCCGGGGCCATCACATGCGGGGGCGGAGGAAAGAGAATATGTTTTTCTTCTCTTTCCTCCGCTCCATCTCCGCCCTCTGTGCGTGACGGTCCCTGATTTGTCCAAACAGAGCTCCCCTGTTTGGACGAAACGGGGGATCCGGATATGTAGTCCTATGGATCAAGTGGAAGAATGCTAGACTTGACTTATTAGAGAGTGTTGCCCACATGACACGCCCAATTTGTGGCTCACTTGGTATTCAAATTTTAGTTTGTACATATTAGGTAAGCCCTCTTGGCTCTACAGGTCACACATATCTCTATTGATGATGCTAACCCACCTATGTCCTATTTTTTAATTTCTCCTTTGCTCATCTCAGTAGATGGCTATTATGAATCACACAAGCATTGACTCGAGAAGAAATAAACCAATCGAGCAATACTTCAAATTTTGAAGAATGTGTCCCACCATTAAAAATCGTCTCTTACATGTTGTAATCCATGTGCAATTCATTTCCATCGTAACTGCTCGTGAAGCTTGAATATAGGAAAAATATGATTGATCTGGAAAATGAAATTGATTAAGATAATAATGATTTTGGTCTTTGAGTTGATTATTATGGAACAACAACATCAGACGGATAGTGCATTAGGAAGGCAAATTGTAAATGGATGGTGGAAAGTCCATTGTTATCACATTAACAATATTAAATAATAATAATAATAAATATATCACAAGTCCATTGTCATCAAATTAACAGTCAATATGATAATAATATTGTGTAGAATTTCTTCTCTCTATTTTTTTCAAATTAAAGGTTCATCATGTTTTAATTCATCATCTTTTGAAATATCAATATTGAATGGCTTATAATTTCCAAACATTGAAAGTAATATTATCTTATAATTTGTAAAAGCTACGTGGCATAATATTATAATATATCAATATTGTATTTTGCACATCTCAAATCTGTTAATATTCAAATATATATATATATATTTTATTCCGCATATAAACAAACACCCCTAATCCATGAGGTTTTCAAATACCTAATAAAGGATAGATAAATGATAGATTCCATGATGGGAAAAGAATTATATAAAGGATTTTAGAGGTAATAACTCCTTGCTCAAAATCAGTGATTAACATATCATTTGATCATATTGTAAGTAGATAAGAGGACTCGAGTAAATCCAAACCAAATGATAGTGATTTGATGATTCAAGTATGCATTTGTGATTCAATATCATGTTGTGTTGTCCAATTCTATCCTAGTTTATGTAGATCCGGTTAACCTTGTATTGATCAAAGAGCAACATGGTGCCCATGCAAGAATTAATTAGTTAATCTCTCAACTTAAATCCCAATCCTAATAGTTAGAGGAGTTTGGAGAAGATCCGACTTCGCATTCGGAGATGAGGTGAACAACAACTTATATTCTATAAAAACCGATAAACAAGTCTTTCGTATATAAGCTAAACTCTACACACCAACTTGTCTACTCTATAGAATAAAAGACACACATATGCATAATACTAAATAATGCAACAATTTGCCCATACAAATTCTCATAAAGATGAAAGACCAAAATATACTAATAAATAAGTCAATCAAAGACAAATACATAAAAGTATGCTTTTAGTATAAATTTCCAACAATCTCCCACTTAGACTCAAAGCCATGCTGACATGTATTTCAACCCCATGGCTTCCACATGACTATCAAAACTCTTTGCTAGTAAGCTCTGTGTAAAAGGATCTACCAGGTTGTCCGCCGATGCAATCTTGGTCACAATTATGCCACCCCTCTATATGATTTCTCGTATGAGATGATACTTACGTTGGATGTGCGTACTCTTCTTATGCATCCTGGGTTCCTTTGCAGTAGCAACCGCTTCGGTATTATCACAATAAAGTATTATAGGCGATTTTACCGATTGTACCACTTCTAGATCCATCAAGAAGTTCTGAGCCAAACTGCCTCCTTGGTTGCTTCAGAAGCTGCCACATATTCGGCTTCCATGGTAGAGTCAGCTGTACATGATTGCTTTACACTCCTCCAACTTATAGCTCCACCTCCTAAGGTAAATGCAAATCCTGAGGTTAACTTTCTGGCATCATTATCTGACTGGAAGTCCGAGTCTGTGTACCCAATGGGTATCAAACTCTCAGCCTGGTAAATAAGCATATAATTTTTAGTCCTCTTAAGGTACTTAAGTATATGCTTTACCGCAGTCCAATGTTCTCTCCCTGGATTAGACTGGCATCTGCTAACCATACCTACAGCAAAATAAATATCAGGTATAGTACATAGCATTGCATACATGAGGCTTCCCACCGCCGAAGCATAAAGTACTTCCTTTATTTTTCCTATCTCATCAGGTGTCTTAGGACACTGATCCTTGGATAAAGTAATTTCATGCCTGAAAGGAAGAAATCCTTTCTTGGAATCTAGCATGCTAAAGCGGGCAAGAATCGTATCAATATAAACCGCTTAAGATAAGCCCAACATTCTTTGTTTTCGATTCGCAAGAGCTTGATCCCTAGAATGTGACTAGCTTCTCCTAAGTCCTTCATATCGAACTGACTGTTCGACCATATTTTGACCGAAGACAACACCCCGACATCATTTCCAATGAGTAGGATGTCATCTATATAAAGTATTAAAAAAGTCACCACACTGACGTTGCACCTCTTATACACACAGGGTTCATCAGGGTTCTGCTCAAAACCATAAGAGGTAATGGCTTGATCAAAACGAATATTCCAATATCTAGATGCTTGCTTAAGTACATAAATGGACTTCTTAAGCTTACACAACATGTGCTCACGGCCATCAACTACGAATCCATCTGGTTGTACCATATAGATACATTCATCAAGATTTCCATTGAGGAAAGTTGTCTTGACGTCCATTTGCCAAATTTCGTAATCAAAATGAGCCGAATGGATAAAAGAATTTGGATGGATTTCATCATGGCTACTGGCGAGAAGGTCTCCTCATAATCGATTCTTTCTTTCTGAGTATACCCTTTCACAATAAGCCTAGCTTTGAAGGTTTCAACCTTTCCATCCACCCCTCTTTTCTTCTTGTAGACCCACTTACAACCGATAGGTTTTATCCCCTCTCGTGGTTCTACAAGAGCCCAGACTTGATTAGAGTACATAGACTCCATTTCTATTTTCATAGCTTGTTGCCATAAATCTGCATCTTTGTCTTGGAGTGCATCATTATAGTTACAGGGTTCGGTATCTAGCTCATCAGGGACTCTGTTGAATGACTCTCCCAAGAACGTATACCTTTCGAGTTGACGAATAACCCTCCCACTACGACGAGGCACATCCAGTGTCTGTGTATGAGTAGGATCAAAGTTGTGCTAAAACTAATCCTGGTGTACCATCATCGACATGCTGATCTGGGTCGTCACTCAGCATGTTATTGTTTTCACCTGAAGTATCATCAGCGTGAGACTCGGCAACGTGAGGTGTATCTTCCTGTGTTACTGGAATAGTTTGAGTAGGTATGTCTCCTCTCAGTTCCTCTAGAACAATTATGCCTTTGGGTTTGTGGTCCATTACATAGTCCACTTCAAAGAATCGAGCATTGGTGATAACAATGATCTTTCGATCTTTAGGATTATAGAACAAACCACCTTTTGTTCCTCTGGGATATCCAACGAAAATGTAAACTTTTGTTCTTGATTCCAACTTATCTATGTTCCCTTTCAGCACATGTGCAAGACTACCCCAAATCCGAACATGCTTTAAACTGGGTTTACGCCTAATCCATAGTTCTGTGGGTGTAGTAGGTACTAACTTAGATGGAACTAAGTTTAGAATGTATGCATCCGTTTTTAGAGCATGCCCCCAAAAAGAATTAGGTAAATCCGAATAACTCATCATTGACCTTACCATATCCATAAGAGTCCTATTCCTTCTTTCTGCAACACCATTTTGTTGAAGTGTACCTAGTGCAAACAACTGGGATGTAATCCTCTCTTGTGCTGAGTAATCCCTAAATTCTCCAAAGAGATACTCGCCACCACGATCAGATTGTAGTGTCCTGATACTCTTAAACGCTTCTCCATTTCCACCCTATAATCCTTGAATTTCTCGAAGCATTCGGACTTACGGTGCATTAAGTAAATGCACCCATACCTTGAGTAGTCATCAATAAAAGTAACAAAGTACTCAAAGCCACCTCTTGCTTGGACATTCATGGGTCCACACAAATTAGAATGAACCAATCCCAACGGCTCTTTGGTCCTATAACCTTTTGCCGAAAATGGACGCTTGGTCATTTTCCCTTCTAAACAAGATTCACTGACTGGAAGTGCCTCCACTTCCAATGAATTTAATGGCCCATTTGCAACCAGTCTGGAAATCCATTATAGATTAATATGACCCAGGCGTAAATGCCAAAGATACGTTTGGTTCAATTGCGAAGGTTCCTTTCTCTTACATGGTAGGGTAATTGTGTTATTTGATTCAGTTAGTTGCAGCTTAGGAGAGATATGATCGACAATATAAAGATCATCCACCAATGAACCAGAACAGATAAAACGTTTATTATACTTAATAACCACAAATTTATTAAAATAAATGGAATATCTGTCTTTAACCAACTTGGAAATAAAAATTAAATTCCTCCTAATGGAGGGAACATAAAGACAATCTTTTAATATCAAAGTCATATCTCTACTAAAATTTAGATAAACATCTTCTAGTACAACTGCTACCACTCTCGTAGCATCACCCATAAGCAAATAAATCTCCCCATCACTTAGCTGCCTGATTTCCTAGAATCTCTACAAAGAATTGCAAACATGATTAATGGCTCTCGTATCTACACACCAGGTACCGGTAGATATATATAACCGGTAAACATGATTCAACAACTAGTGAATGAAATTTACCTTTATTGTTTACTTTGTTGAGAAAAGCCGTGACATTGCTTTTTCCAGTGCCCTGCTTGCTTGCAAGGAAAACACTTGCCCTTAGGCTTTTCACTCCTCCCTGTGTTCCGTTGCCCCCCTTGAGGAACTGTTTGACGATTCTGACATTTTTTTTTTTTTGTTTCTTCTTGCCTTTTGGCTTAGAAACAGAACATTTTTCAGCAATGTTAACAGAAGGTGACTTTTTTAGAAGGCCCTCAGCAGCTTGAAGTTCCTTGAGTAATTTCACTATAGAAAATTGTAATTCATGCGAAAATTCTCAAAGGGATCAATCAACAATTGGAGAATGATATCGATCTGGGTCTCCCCATCAATCTCGGCTCCAAGGACCTGTAGTTCATTAAGGTGTCCCATCATTTTCAGAACATGATCCCTCACATAGGTACCTTCAACCATCTTAATGTTAAATAGTTCTTTCATAATAACCTGTCTAACTGCCTGATCCTGATCACTAAGCATCTCCTTGAGACTGTACATGATGTCATAGGCAGTAGGACAATGTTGATGCTGATGTTGTAAAACATTTGACATGGATGCCAACATGTAACATCGCGCCATCTCATCAGCCTTGTTCCATTTTTGGTATGCCTGGACGGTCACCTCATCGGTGGAACCATCCTCATGTTTCTCTAGGCACACCTCAGTGAGCACATATTTGTACTCTTCAGCAGTTAGCACAATATCCAAATTTCTCTTCCAGTCAATGTAATTTGGTCCAGTGAGTTTGTGTTCTTTGAGAATAACAGCAAGTGGATTGAAAACACCCATCTTAAATCATGAGAATTACATAATCATAAAATTATGATGGGCAAAATATAACTTTGGATTATAAAAAGAATAATGGCTTCCTCTACCAATTAATAAAAGAATCCGACAGCAATCTAAACACCAATGTCTAGTATGCCTCGATGTGAGGACTTCTACCATACTTATTTTGTTCAGATAGGACATAACTTATTAGTTTTACTATCAAGGCACTAGATCGTGCCAAGTAAAACCAAATAGCTACCTTGACTTTAGTCCTATAAATAACAGAAGAGACTCAGATGGAGAGCATACTGTTCTTTATAGCTAAGTGTATACCATCATTTAATTCAAGGTCCATTACTCTGTATTCGGTCCCGTCAAATGGAGAAGTAACCTTATACTAATAATTACCTTAAATTATCCACATGGGGGATTGTACTGGAGATTCCATAATTAACCCATTCGATGAGGAGGAAGACTCCAAGGTCAACACATAAATCGATTACATCTCCTACTAAACAATGATGGAGACCGTGGGAACTTAAGAGTTTTCCTCTCCCACTTAGTTATTTAACAATGAGGGTTCTTTATCAAACTATTTAATTAAGACTAGTTTGAAATCTAATAGTAATAGGTAACCATATCTTTACTACTATACCAATCCAAACATAATTAAACAAGTTTAATATCATATCTAACAAGTTATGATAATAATAGACATCCAAGCACAAAAAGTAAAGACAATCATCAAAAGACTCCTAGCTATCATGATCAAGTATGATCATTTTATCTTCATGATTGGCACTTCTTTAAAACATGCGCTTCGCAAAGGGGGTCCGGGGGTATCCCCTCGGCGAGGTCAAGCTGCCCGATCAGCTCGCGGGGACCCTAGGGGCAGTGCCCCCGGACCAGATTTTTTTTATGGAGTTCTTCCTTCAGAACGCCTTCAGAACCTGTACCCCTCTTTAAGAAATGACATTGAATCCTAAGCCTCCTGACGAACAGAGTTCACATGCTATCTCAATATAATTAATTACAGCAGCATGAAAAGTTACATTGAATCCTAAGCCTCCTGACAAACGGAGTTCACATGCTATCTCAAAATAATTACATCACCATAAAAATTGTAAAAAACGTAAAACAGTAACCACAAATTAGATTCATGGGATCCATTCACGTAACATACAACCATGGTGACCATGATAGCCAGATCATTCGCTGCAAAATAGAGATTAGATAGTTCACTGCAAAACAAGGGTTAGTTGCAGCAAAAGCAAATCACGTTATTTTTTACTGTAACCTATAACCTTACTATGTGATTTTCAATCCATACGCAGTATCAAGATTGGCTCTGATACCATTGTTGGAAGATGCCGCCAGAATCTCAAGATAATGCGTACAGATTAAATGCATAAATAATGATGATCAAAGATCCTACCTGCGAGATCTCTCTTATTTGATCTCGGCATCACAGCAACTTGAAAATCTCAAGATCTTCTACTGTATTCCTCTATGCTCGAATCCGCATCAAGGAGTGTGCCTCTTTTGTGAATTCTCTCTACTCTAAAAAAACGAGATTTCTCTTGTATGTTTAACCTAGAGAGCAATAGCGCAAATTTATAGGCTACAATAGGGACTTAATAAGTAAATAAGGGATAGGCTTCTAATGAAAGTAGGAAACCCTAATTCGACCCAAATTATAATCCTAGTTCCATAAATTATAATTCAGTCCACTAGAGAATTATAATTGCACTCCTGTCCTTTATTCTCAAAATAATATTTCGAGCTTCTTATTATTAAATGCTTATTAATCTCCCCACGTTAAGATTTCAGATATCCATCGATTAAATGATTACTAACTTCTATATTTAATCGATATCTTTATAATTCCTTGAGACCTTACGCTTAACTTATTTGATATGTCGGACAGAAAGTCCACCTTCAGGGTTTGACATTATCAAAACTTAAAAGCTTCATCAAGGGGATATCATCAATCCCGATTACGGGACGTGGATTCCGTTAATAAACTAATATGCACCATACACGCAGTGTACTCATCCAATTTACTGAGATTATTGACCCATAAAAAATCTCACTCCTTTGTAAATCAAAATGTGAAATACTAAATGTATGTGTCTATTATTTATATCCAGATTAAGAGCACAAGCACTCACAATAACCATTTGGATATTAATCGTCTTATATAGTCAATATAAAGACAATAAACCCAAAAGTGGTCATGTTCAATATACACAAAGCGTACTAGCATAATGAGTTTAAACTATTCTATTTTTCGCGACCAAGACATGCCTGCTGAAACATCATGCTACAATTGTACCGACAGTGTGTCCAAATCCATCTAGATTGTGAACAACAACTTATATTCTATAAGAACCGACAAACAAGTCTTCCATGTATAAGCTAAACTCTACACACCAACTTGTCTACTTTATAGAATAAAAGACACACACATGCATAATACTAAATAATGCAACCATCTGCCCATACAAATTCTCATAAAGATGAAAGACTAAAATATACTAATAAATAAGACAATCAAAGACAAATACATAAAAGTATGCTTTTAGTATAAATTTCCAACGTTTTAGAGGTAATAACTTCTCGCTTCAAAATCAGTGATTAACATATCATTTGATCATATTTTAAGTAGATAAGAGGACTCGAGTAAATCCAAACCAAATGATAGCGATTTGATGATTCAAGTATGCATTTGTGATTCAATATCATGTTGTGTTGTCCAAATCTATCCTAGTTTATGTAGATCTAGTTAAGCTTGTATTGATCAAAGAGCAACATATATGGTTAGAGGAGTTTGGAGAAGATCTGACTTCGCGTATGGAGATGAGGAGAATCATTGGACCAATAGGAGTAATCACCTCAACCACAACCGTCTGGATCATAGAAATTTGCAGTGGAACAATCTCAGCGAATAGGTACGGGACTACCAACCACCAAATAAAACCAAAGGATATTGCTCGTACAACTGCCCATAAATCTAACAATTGCCCAAAATAGGTGAAGTTTAAATATTTTCTATAGAGCTGTTCGTACAATAATAGTGCGATATTGCACGGCCCTAATGTTGAAGTCATCACTGACTTAGCACACGCACTGGAGGGGTTGGGCTGATAAAGCTTAATAGGTTATGATATTATTAGGTTATATTTCATACTAAGATTTAGGGTTATCTTTTATTATTGTGTTTCCTATTTAGGTTAGGACTCTATTTAGGAGGGTGCGCTTAGGTTTTTCTATTTATACTAGTGGATGTAATTGATTTTGGTATAATGCAATAAATTGAGTTCTAGTTGTGTTCTCAATTTCTCTCTCCCTTCTCCCTCGATACCTAGGATATCGCACGGCGATATGTATAATATCACACGCCCTAATATATCGCACAATCCGATGTGTCCGATATTGCATGACCCTAAGATATCGCATGAACAGTTAGTTACGTGGGAAATACTTAACGTCAATTGTTCATGGGCAAATGTCGGTGTAAGGATTGTTGTATGGACAATATCCCTAAAATCAAATTCATTGAGCTCAAATTTGATTATCCAAAGCCATGATGTTTGAAGTAAGACCCATTTTTTAAGGCAAGTTTAAAGTGGGACCTACCTTTTTAAGTGATCACCCAGCCACTAACCTAAAACCTAGAGCACTAAGGGGACGTCGTTTGCCTTTTACGCATGGGATATGTAAATATAATTTACACATGGAAATTATGAATATTCAAATTTTAAGTATGTAAGGTTTACATATGCATTTCTTTTTACAACATTTGTCTAAAAATACCATTTTCACATCATTTACACATGTAATTTATTATACCATGTTTGTTTCAATGACATGTGTAAATGTATTAGATGATCTTGTAATTAATACTTATTAATCATTGAATTGAATTCTATTATAATAATAGTCATCCCAGATTTGGTCTTCTGCGGTTATCTTTTTCTCCTTGTTATCCCATCCAAATCCACTTAGTCTAATCAAAGTCTTGATACGTTTGTAATTGGTTTTTAATATTCTAAGGCAATTTCTAATTTTACCTTTATCATAGCCATCTCCGAACTTTTCCATCATTTTTCGCTCAATCTCTTTCCACTCTATACCCACCTTCATCTTTTCTCTCAAGCTTTACTTGTTCTAATCATTAGAGTAGTTCGTCCATGAAATATTCTTCATTTTTCTTCTACTATGCTTGGTTCTAGTTGATGCCTTAACTTGGATGGAATGAACATGGTCTTCCACTATTTCATTATCCATTTCTAAAAAGTAACAAGATTGTTAAGAAAAAAATATAACTTTATATAGCTTGACGATCATGGATTTGTAATTGCCCGTATAGTTATTCTTTCTCACTCATGATCATATGAACAAAATCTGACACTATATTAACATATCAAATAAATATACACAAAAGTTACCATTTAAAAAATAGGGAATTTAACGGGAAAAACCCAGATAAACAGGGTATTATTGCAATTGGCCTCAGTAAAAAACATTACACTGATTGGGCCATAAATCCACGTTTTCCTTTTTTTTTTTTTGTCTTTTAGCGCAATAGTCGATATCGACTATCCCTGTGTCTATACTTAAGACCGAAACCCCTTTATTCCTCATTCGTCTTCTTCATCTTTTCCCCCTTTTCCCCTTTCATCTCTTTCTCTCTCTCTCTCTCTTGTTCTCTATTGCTCTCTGCAACTGATCTCAAATCACAATTTCAAATCACAATCTTTGAGAAGGGGGAAGAGGAAATAGAAAGCTGGTGGGTATGTGCAAATGAGAAGCATGGAGATGGAGCCATGGAGGTGAGCGTTGGCGTGGAGTGTAGTGGGTGGCAAAGGGCAGTGCAGGAAGAAAGGAGAAGAAGAGGGGGAAGGAAGAAAGAAAGAAAGGAACGGGCGAAGACTAGATCAGATTTGCAAGCCCAGATCCTCTGAGTTTCTCATCTTCTTCGATCAAATCAGATTTCTCTGGTTCGTCTTCTACGCCGCAATCCATGACCCAGGAATGGTCTTCTTCTCTGTTCACGGTGGCCGAACCAGTCCTCCATTTCTAGTCGCAACAGCCACACCCTTTTCCGGTCTCCCTCTCCGATCCCGGCGATCGACTTCCGGAACCCAAATCAACATAGACCGATTTCTACTTATAGAATGATTCATCTTTTATTTATTCAATATAGGTTGCTTGTGAGGTTGGCTTTCTGTTGTTCAGTGAGAATGAAACAGACAACATTCACATTTCCTTTATACTCATCAAAACAGTAATAGGCATCATATTTTTAAGACAGCTTCCAAAATGATTCTCTTAATGTTAATTCAATGCAACACTTCTATAGTAAGACATGGAGGGCTTCTCCTGTTGTCCACCATTGGCCAACTTAAACTCGCCCCTGCCCATCCCTAAAATTCTTAAGATAGTTATAGCTCACCATTAATACAACTTCCAAATAATTTATCCACCTTTTAGCCATTTTCCAAAAGATTTTCCAATATCAATTTGATCAGACAATCTTAGCCAATCACATGAAAAGCTAGTCAATGCACTTAAAGAGTATGTATTTTGGAGATATAACCACCAGTGATGTGGTTAACAAGATGAATGTTCTGAATGACAAAACATTTAAGTCGCCATGAGTGCATATGATAAAATATCAACGCTTCCAAATAAATTAAATGGTACATGTCGGAATTGAAATCCCATAGAGTTGAATGGGCCTTGGAGTATGCCCCACGTATCTAAAATTGGGCATTGTTTTTTACTTGCAGCGATCTCCATTGGGCATTATTTTTGACATATAGATTTAGTGAAACATGATAATGTGAGTTTGAGTATCTAAAATTAAGGGATGTTCTTGATATTTTAATTCATTCTTGATATCCTATTAGCATTCAATTAAAGGATTGTTGACTCTTTTTTTGTTTTTTGTGATTTGCAGATTTTGGAGAGAATAAGCAAAGATTCAAGCTTGGGTTATATTCAAGGCTAATGGGTTTTATCCTATGTAAGTATGTAAGTATGTAAAAAAGGAAAGAGAGAGAAGGAAGAAAGAAAGAAAGGACGCGTGCATTGGCGTGGAGTGCAGTGGGTAGCAAAGGGCAGTGCAGGGAGAAAGGAGAAGAAGAAGGGGAGAGGGGGAAGGAAGAAAGAAAGAAAGGAAAAGGAGGAGAGCCATCAAGACAATTGTAATTGAATGCTAATAGGTTGAATCTTCCTGAGTTGTTGAACCAACCGGTTTGATGTAATTTTCTTAGCTGGTTAGTAGAAGTTTTGGAAAGATTCTTTGGGCAGTAGACGGAGAGGCTAAACATATTTTCTTACTTTCTTTACTTCGTAATTGAAATTGTAGAACTTGTGGGCAGTGGTTGTGGAACTTCTATGTTTTGGGTAGTTGGATTTATGTTGTGGAACTTCATGTACCATTATTTAAAATTGAATGGTTTGTTGATGTATAGTTATTAATTGAATGTGTGAATGGAATGTACCAATATTTTCAGAACAATGTTTAGTACAATGGAATGTGTTTGAGAGTTTTTGGAAGAGGGATGCACGTGTTAATGTCATCATGTCCATTTTGATTGGTGTTAATGTGACTGATAGAAGATGTAGCCATGATGGGCTTGCACATTTTGTTGAAGTATTTTTTGGAAGGGCAAAAGTGCTAAACATACTTTTTCCTTTTGTAAGGATCGCCCTTTTTTGGAGTTATATGTTGTTAAGAACTTATCTATGATAATAAAATGGTTATTCGTATTGTCCCGTTATTGATTTTTTTTTTTTTCCACTTTTATTATTGAAAATGATTAGCCAACCCCATCTAGAGCTACACTTAGTAAGTTAGAGTATTATAACATAGTCGATAACGACTATGACTGTGGATTTTATGTTTCAGCTAAATCGTCGATATCGACTATGACTGTGTTTTTTAGGTTTCAGCTAAATAGTTGATATCGACTATGACTGTATTTTTTAGGTTTCAGCTAAATAGTCGATATCGACTATTGGTCATGTTAAACAAGCTAGACAACGATACTACGTGCAATACACGAATACCTAGACAACACATCGAATTCACACCAAGCCACGTGATTCGATTTTTAATCCCATTTATGGTCATGTGCTAGTAAGTTAATGGTTTCCAGCATCTAAGGCCCAAACCTAGGTTAAACAGTCTTATTTCCAATAAAACATGAGCTGGATCAATAATCCAAGTATTTACATCACTTCTCGACCTCCGATCGTGATGAAACTAGAACCATTGGATTCTACGTCTCAAGGGCTTTCCAACGGTATATTATATGTAGAAATCCAACGGGCGAATCGAAAGTTACAGGTCTTCGAAGTTTCCAAGTGTTGTCAGAAAATTACCCTCCGATCGATCGGACGTACTGTGCTGTAACCCGAAAATGGGTTTTCTGCCCCATTTTCCTCGGGCCAAACCATGGCAAACCTGCCGAAAATGAGCCTCCTGCTCCCCAATCATCACAATCATCATCCTCATCCATTCTATCAATTTAAAAACATAAAGGGCTACCAATTTAACAATTAATCTCATTCATTCCATAAACCTAACCTAACATTAAAAATCCCTAAATCAATATCAAAACATGCTTGGAATTAGAGAGGAAAATCTATCAGAATCCTAACCAATCAATAATAAAATAACACACATGTTTATGATGCAATGCATATCTACTTGCCTCAATGTCAGAAGATGAAATAACGGGGTGAAATCTGAAGAGAAGGTTTCTACCGCAAGATCTACAATCTAACCCAATCAAACACAACCTAAAACACCAAGGAGAAGAAAAGAGAGGAAAAGATCTATATCAAACCTAAATCTAACCAAAAGAAAAGATGACAAAAAGATGAAGTTACTGGAAACCTTACCAGAATGATACCGGAAGCAAAAGGAGATCGAGAGGATGAATCCTAGCGGATCGGATCTCCGAATGGGGTCTCCTAGGGCTGAGATCTGGCTTGAAAAAGGAAGAAGAAGAAGATGGTTGCGGTTCTCTCTTCCGTTGCAGAGAATAAAAATTGGAATTAGGGTTAAACTCGTTTAAGAAGATGATAGAAAGAAAAAGACTGAATCGCCCTTTAAGTGGGTCTGGTCAAAGAATGGACCACTTGAAAGGTTTCTGATCGCCGGATCGCGATGATTCAAGAGACAAAAGTCATCAGTACGACGAGACCTTTCCAACGAACCCAAAAATCACGGCGTTTGGAATATTTCGGAAAAACACTCAATTTTTCCTAAATTGCAAACTACCCCCTGCTATGATCAAACGAACTCGGAAGCAAACAAAACTTCGCAGATACTATTCTAATGCTAAAAGAAACTCGCTCATGATCTAAACCCACTTAAATATCTAAAATACAATTAATTAAAATAATAACAAATTAAACGGGTCAACGGACCGGGTTATTGGGCCCAACTGACCCAGTAAGGTCACGGACCTTACAACTCTCACAAATAAAAAGAACATTTGGTCCCCCAAATGCCTAAACATACCTCATCTGGAAAAAGATAGGGGTACACTTTCTGAATTTGATCCTTCAGCTCCCACGTTGCTTCCTCCGGACTGTGGTTCTCCCACTGTACCTTGACCCACTGAATGGTCTTGGAACGCAACACAACCTCCTTAGTGTCGATGATCTGTGCTAGACGCTCCACGTAGGTGACATCTGCCTGAAGCTGAAGTGGCTCGTGCCGCAACACGTGGGTGGGATCTGGAATAGGGGTGATCGACCGGATTTCCGGTCCGGTTTTCGGACCGGAATCCGGTCGGACCGGATTTCCGGTCCGGCCCAAAATGAAGGACCGGACCGGACCACTTATAAGCGGTCCGGTCCGGTCCGGTCCGGTCCGGTCCAAACCGGTCCGGTTGGACCACTTAAAGTGGTCCGGACCGGTTTCCATTTTTTTTTTCTTTTCATTTTTTTTTCATTTTTTTTTATTTTTTTTTATCATTTTCACCTCACATCTAAAAAGTAGGCAAATGTCAAATGAATGAATGATGGGTTTTACAAATGGGTGCTAGGCTCATGCCTCATGGGCTCAAAGATTATGAAAAAAAATTAAAAAAAAATTATTTTAATAAATGCGGTCCGGTCCGGTCCGGACCGGACCACAAAAGGCCCAGACCGGACCGGACCGGATTTGGACCACCAAGACCGCAAATCCGGTCCGGTCCGGTCCGGTTTTGTGGTCCGGTCCGGTCTGCGGTCCGGTTCTGTGCAGCCCTAATCTGGAATATACTTCCGAAGCATTGAGACATGAAATACGTCGTGCACACCCGCTAACTCTGGCGGTAGCACTAGACGATAAGCTACGTCTCCAATCTTGCTCTTGATCTCAAACGGTCCCACAAACTTCTTGGCAAGCTTCCCTTTCTGCCCGAATCTAACAACACCTCTCATCTAAGATACTTTCAGGAAAACCATATCCCCCACTTGGAATTCTAAAGGTCTCCGCCTCTTGTCTGCATATCTCTTTTGACGATCACGTGACTCCTTCATTCTCATCTGGACAACTCTGACCTTCTCACTGGAATCAGCAATCTCTGAAGGGCCATGAAAGCTCCGAACTCCAACTTCCTCCCAACATGCCGGGGTTCTGCATCTCCTTCCGTATAATGCCTCAAATGGTGCCATACCAATACTTGAATGATAACTGTTGTTGTAGGCAAACTCACATAGAGGCAAACTCTCATCCCAACTCTCCTTGAAATCCAAAACACATGCTCGGAGGAGATCTTCCAATGTCTGAATGGTACGTTCTGACTGTCCATCTGTCTGAGGGTGGTAAGTTATGCTGAATTTCAACTGGGTTCCCTTAGATGACTGGAAAGTAGACCAAAACCGAGAGACAAACTTAGTGTCTCGATCGAACACTATGGACTTAGGCACTCCATGCAACTTGACTATATTGTCCTTGTACATCTTAGTCATCTTGTCCATAAACTGACCAGTCTTAAATGGCAAGAAATGGGCTGATTTAGTCAATCTATCCACAATCACCCAAATAGCATCATTGCCTTTCTTGGTATTCGGCAACCCTGACACGAAATCCATGGTAATATTCTCCCATTTCCACTGTGGAATCTCCAACGGGTGAAGTAAACCAGGAGGCTTCTTGTGCTCTGCCTTAATCTGTTGACAAGTTATACATCTGGAGACAAATTCTGCAATATCTTTCTTCATTTTCACCCACCAATAGTGATTCTTCAAATTCTGATACATTTTGGTACTCCCTGGGTGAATAGAATATCTGGTGTGGTGCGCATCTGTCATCAACTCTGACTTGATATCTTGAACATCTGGCACACACAACCTATCCTTACAGTACAAAACTCCCTCTATCAATCTGAACTCTGGCTTGTCATCCACATGATCAATGATTCTCTGAATTTCTGGATCATCCTTCTGGCATTCCTTGATCCTGTTAACTATCTCTGGCTCCCAAACTCCCATAGTAGCAACTAGGACCTTCTCATTAACTGGCCAGACTTCCACATCCATATCTCTGAATTGCTCCATCCATCTCCATTCAGGCATTATACATCCACTAAATGCTGCCTTCCTACTGAGAGCATCTGCTACCACATTCACTCTTTCAGGATGGTACTTGATTGAAAAATCATAATCCTTTATGTACTCCATCCATCTCCTCTGCCTATTATTCAGATCACCCTGTGTAAACAGGTATTGCAGACTCTTGTGATCTGTATGCACCTCAAATCTCTCCCCATACAAATAGTGCCTCCACAACTTCAATGCAAACACCACTGCTGCTAACTCCAAGTCATGTGTGGCATACTTCTTCTCATGATCCTTCAATTGTCTCGATCCATATGCTATCACCTTGTCATGCTGCATGAGGACACATCCCAAACCTACTCCTAATGCATCTGTGAAAATCACAAATCCTCCACTTCCAGCGGGTAAGGCAAGTATGGGTGCTGTAATTAATCTGGTATTCAACTCTTGGAAACTCTTTTCACACCCTTCCGTCCATACAAATGGAATATCTTTCCTTGTCAACTTAGTTAACGGAGATGCTATAGTAGCAAATCCTTTCACAAACCTCCTGTAGTAACCTGCAAGTCCAAGGAAACTACGAATCTCCGCTACATTCCTCGGGCTACTCCAATTGACAACCGCTGCAATCTTCTTGGGATCCACTGTCAGTCCTTCCTTAGAGATTATATGGCCCAAAAATGCCACTTGCTCCAACCAAAACTCACATTTGCTTAACTTAGCATACAGTTGGTTATCCCTCAAAAGCTGCAAAGATGTTCTCAACTGATGCTCATGCTCCTCCTTAGTCTTCGAGTACACCAACACATCATCTATGAAGACTACCACAAACTGATCCAAGAAAGGAGCAAATGCCTTGTTCATCAATGCCATAAAAACTGCTGGAGCATTCGTCAACCCGAAAGGCATTACGAGAAACTCAAAATGTCCATATCTCGTCCGGAATGCAGTCTTAGGAATATCCTCCTTTCTGACTCGCAATTGATGATAACCGGAACGCAGATCTATCTTCGAAAAGAATTGGGCTCCCTGCAACTGATCGAATAGCTCATCGATCCTCGGTAACGGATACTTGTTCTTAACAGTCATCTGGTTCAACTGTCTGTAATCTATGCACATCCTCATAGTCCCGTCTTTTTTCTTCACAAATATCACCGGAGCTCTCCACAGTGAAACACTAGGCCTGATAAAACCCTTATCCAACAGATCTCCAATCTGAGTTTTTAACTCTTTCAATTCTGCTGGTGCCATCCTATACGGGGCCTTCGAAATAGGTGCTGTCCCTGGCTGCAATTCTATCGTGAAATCCAACTCACGAACAGGTGGCAAACCAGGAATCTCATCCGGAAACACATCCGGGAATTCTCGCACCACTGGAATCTCATCAACAGACTTGGACTCCTTATCTTCCGCAATAAATGCGATAAAACCTTCGCATCCGCTCCTCATCAATCGCTCTGCCTTCAATGCAGAAATCATCCGAGTGGAGATGGGCTTTTCAGCTCCAATAAACTCAACACTACGATCTGCACTCTGCAACTTCACAGTCTTATTAAAACAGTCTAACACTGCTCGGTTCTTAGTTAACCAATCCATACCGAGTATCACATCAAACTCCGCCATCGGTAAAATGATCAAACTGACGGTCAACTTAACTTCTCCAATCTGAATACTACACCTAGGGTAGATGACATTACAAGCTACATGTCTACCTACAGGGGTAGCTACTATCAAATCATAGGGTAGTATCTCCTTATCCTCCCCCAAATGTAGTGCAAATGCTGGTGCAACAAACGAGTGTGTGGATCCAGGATCAAATAGAACTTTAGCATCATATCCACAAACTAAAAGTGTACCTTCAATGACATTCCCTGCAGCCTCTGCTTCCTCATGCGTCAGAGCATAAGCTCTCCCTGCTTGCTGGGGACGCTGCTGGTGATACTGCTGCGGTGGTCTCTGACTACGTCAAAATCGTCAAATACCGACTGTTAAAAACAATCGTTTTTCTAAGAAAACGACGGACAAGTCCGTCGAACCGGCCGTCGAGATTTTCATAGTCGTTTTATGAAAACGACAGTAAAAAACGGTCGATAACTTGAATATAAAACGACGTTTTAGAATAGTCGTTTTTATTAGACAAGAAATCGACGGCTTCACACAGTCGTTTTTTACGGGAAAATTATTTTAAAAGAACTAGTAAAACGACTATTCCTAACAGTCGTTTTTTAAAAAGGAAAAAAAAATAAAAAATGAAAATTTTAAAAATTTGCACCTATGAACAACATCAATTGTAAAAAGCCACAAAGTCATTCTAACATCTATCTAATAGTAAATAATTAAACAATCATTTACAGTAGCCATTCAAATATCCATACAATAGTAAAAAAAAATATACATTCATCCACATTTAATGGTCAAAACAAAACATCCATCTATATAGAATATTCAAGATTTATACTATCAGTCAAATAGATCCATCTAGTATGCGTTCATCCACATCTAGTAAAATATGGTTTTCCATTTGGGCCACTCGGCCTCATCTCCTGTTATAAGATCTTCCATCTTGCCTTCTCCAGTTACGAAGTCGACGTTCCCTTCAATGATTTCATCTAGGATAATCTCATAGCAACCGGGATTATCAGGTGAGTCGCCCTTCACTCGGCCATAAGCAACAACACATGCAGGCCTCTTAGTCAGGTGCATCAATTTACACAAACTTGTACCCATTTGCGTAGTTGTTATGGGATGTGGCTGTGTTGAGAAATTATCTCTCACCTACAATTAGGAACAATTGATGTTACCATATATTTTATCAATGCCACACATTATTTCAAATATAGGCATGTATTATTTATGTAAAACTGCTTTATACCTGAAAGGAACTCCCACGATCGGTAGTGGTTTGAACCTGTGACCCACCCTGAGAAAAAGAAGTAAAGAAACATTCCATGTCCTCCTTGCGTTGCCTAGCTTCCTCCGCTAATCGCATTTCTAGCATTTCCTTCAAGTTGTCCATTTGGGTCTGCATGGTTGCTCTCGATGCTTGCTCCTCTCGTACGGCTATCCTATATGGATGCGTATGTTGCATGTAGGTCTTTGGAACACCCAAACCCAATCCCCTAACACGTCCTCGAGTATCAGGACCAAGAACCTGTGGAAAAAAAAAACTTGTTTAAATCAACAAGATAACCTAGTTAGGAATTTCAATAACACTTGCATTGAAGCCCGTGCGATGCACGGATAAAATCTCATGCAAATTGACTATTTAGTTTAAGTTATTATTTTTATTATCAATTGATATAAAAAGTGACTAAACATTCAACTAGTAGATGATTTTATTATATTATTGGTGTTGATAGTTCTCTCATTACAGATCTTGTTTTACGACTAAAATATTTGTACTTCATGAAACATTTGATTGTTTCTTGATCTCTTTGTTCAAAACCAACTACATGTAAATATAGAGGGCTATAAGATCGTAAGGCTGCAAAGCCATATTATATAATGTTTAAGCAGACCATGGGTCGGGCATTAAAAATGATTATATGTGCAACCTACATGTGGAGTAATAGAAATTTTTGCGAGCACCCATCAAGATGGATAGGGTACCTGACATGAGATATATGGAGAAATCCTTACTATAATATAAAGACCCAGCGTATTGACTACATATAAACACCTACATGATTGAGGTTCATGAATACAATCTAATCAATTTGTGATATGTAATAAAAAAAACTCTTAGATATATGCATCCCATATGACATCCCATATCCCAAATCATAAAATTGTTCATATCAGAACCTCAGGAATGTCTCCTCCATTTGGACCATCTATCGTGGGGCCCACCACATAAATCCCCACGACCATATATCAAACAAATCTCAACCGTCCATGAAACAAAAGGTCAAAAGCTCAACAATCAGAGAGAGAGGGTCGAACCTCGGTGTAGATGTGGTCTGAGGTAGGAGAAGAGCCCTAAGCAGGAAGACCAAGAGCTTATCTCAGCAACAACATACATAAAAACATTATTTCCTTTAGTTCCCACCAAATCTCTTATATCCAAACCATCCAACACCCCTACTTATATTCTGTTTTGGTTATTTGTGCTGCTTAGATTCTGTTTTGGTTATTTGTTCAGGGTGAGATGCTTGCCATTCGCTCAAAGCTTCTCTCCTCTTAGACCCAGATCAATTAGTTCTCTCATTGTTTAACTTAAAAGTGAGATTTGCACCCACAATTTGTTGACAGAGGTAGTTCTTTCCTTCTATTCTTTTTTGGTTATTTATGCTACTTTAGATTTTGTTTTGGTTAATTGTGCATTACACCTCAAATAGATTTGGATTCTAAGAAAAGCAAAGAACTAAGGAAGAAGAAGACATACCTTGGTAGGCAATGGACGCAACATAAGTTTAAACTTGAAGGGCAGAGAGAGAATGGCAGGGGTTAAGAAGAAGAGGAAGAAGTGTTAAAAGATGGGTGGCAGACGTTAAGAAGAAGAGGAAGAATTGTTTAAAGATGGGTTGTGACTCTTGAGCGTCATGTGAAACGTGAAGAGCTCTCATTGCTAGAATGAAGGAGATAAAAGTACCTTACTGTTTACATGGCATAGGAATGCTGATGTGGTGCAACCAAATATCAGATCTGAGTTTTTTTTTCCTAACTACTGAGATTTCTATCTCTAACCGTTATGTAGCTTTAAGGAGAAAGAATACATAAGACATACAGTGTGATAAGAGGGGCCTTATTCTTTATGTTTTTTTTAGCTCATCCAACTAGAGATATTATCTACATATTTGCTAATGGAAATATCACACACAAAGTCAATGCAGTAAGCATGAGGATTTAAAGAGTGGGGATTTTGAGTTTGCAGGCTCAAACCCTTTTTTACAGGCATGGGGTGGGTTTCATATCATGTATAAAAAATGGTCTAGGGATAGTCTAGGTGAATCAAGCAGGTTTAGCTTTACTCTGGCCCATTGTCGTTCTCATTCAATGTTAACCCATGCTTTCCTATAGTCAAGCAACACAACGACGGAGCAATATTACAACAATTCATTCAGTAATCTAAATGCACAAGTATATTTAAAGATTTTTCTTGTTTAGGCTGAAAGCAACTGTTTCTCATTGAAAATTTGGACCCACCTTTAACACGGTATAGAACAAACATTGCACGAGCAAAAGAGATTTGTCCATATGTTAGTCTTATTGCAATAAAAATGGAACCAGTTCATAAATGCATTCTTATTGCTTAAAGCTGAAGATATGGCTGTGCAGTAGATTTGTCCATATGTTAGTCTCCCAATCTCAAGATCTTCAAAAACTAATGCAAAAGAAATAAAAAAGGAACCAGTTCATAAATTAATGAACTGGTGGCTTTGTTGATGTGGATCCATTTTTTCAGCTTTAAGGAGTAAGAATACAAGTCTTAACGAAAGGAAAAAACAACAAGCTAACCTGGGAATTTCAATATCATATATAATACACCTGTCAGTCTTAACAAAAGAAAGAAAAAAAAACATAAGAAGCATGTACTGGTTGTCCAACAAATTAATTGCACTTATGTGTTATAGTTAATGGATGATTGTATCATGCACGTGCTCATGTAATTATCTCATGCAACCTAGCCAGCCATTCAACCAACAAGTGTGACAGAAAACATGAGGTTTTCAAAAGCAATATTTTGGTGCAAGCAAATAGGCAAGAAGCGTTCATCCATAATCTGCATATATACCTGTGTAATTGCGTCGTTCTCAAGATCGTTGTATGCACTGGAGGGGTCATCCATAACTGTTTTCTTAATCTTGTCCTGCAAAATGAATTGACAATAAGAATGCATAGCAATTCCTTAAAAACTATAAAATAGATTCCATGATTATACTATATTATATGACACCATAAAAATGAATAAGATAATATTCTCACCAACTGTTCACACGTGGCAGACCCATCCTTCCTAGTATGGGTCTTAACAAAAACATCCGTCCGACTGATCTCTTTATCTGGAAACTTTTTTCTCTAAAGTACAAGCAACAAACATGACAAAATGAACATTAAATTCAATGGAAAAATTCAACCAAATGATGAAGAAATGGAGCTCACCAATTCTTCTGCAACACGAGCTTGGCCTTTTTTGCCGGAGGTGTGCAGACATTTCATTTCTTTCCTAGCTCTCTTCCCACACTGCCTTTTAGCTTGATTATCGGGCATCAATTGGATGTCGACAAACTTATCCCAATCTTCCTTCTTAACGTATTGTGGAAGTTTTTGTTTCCTCTCTGTGTTCGTCTGATTTTTATCTTATGTACCAATACGAAGCTTGGACTTCCAATCTTTCCATGAAATGTTTGCTCTTGTAAGAATAAATGCTTTATAGCATGACAAAATATCATATTTATCTTGTGAAGGATATAATTTAGGGTTAAGTCTTATTTATAAGTCTAACTTACAATGAGAATTAAATACATAAAATGAACAAACACTCACGGTGACATGTTTACAGACTTCCTCCTTTAGGTTTCTTGGCACGGACTTCCAAGTGTCATAGGTAGGTGCCACAATAGATTTCACAGTCCAACCAATAAATGAGGATAGTTGTGATGCGTTTTCACTAATGGGTTCCCATTTATCCCAAAAGTCACACTTTCTCGATTTGAAGACATGTTAACTGCAAACACAAACCTTTAATATGAGAATTCACATCATTATAAAAATGTTAGCATGTGGATAATGAATATAAAAGTACATGTAAATCAACATGAGAAAATATCATAGGAAATTATAAATAGAAAAAAATAGCAACATCATCCATTTTATGGAAAAGATTTGAACAATAAAAAACAATGATACCATGCATACATGGGTCGACAACAATGTTATTGATAAACTTCATCACCAATGATATCATCTCGTAATGCTGATGCTAAGGCATTTTCATTCGTTCTTTCTGAAAAGAATAAGGGATCATCAAAAGCATCCACATCTCCATTCAACATTTTTGGAACTTCCAATACAACATGCCATTCTTCTGTAGGCCTACTATGATCTTTACAATAAAAGACTTGAGTTGCTTGAGCAGCAAGAATAAATGGTTCACATCTTCTTTTGTATTTCTTTGAATCCTCCCTAGATTAACATATATTAGATTCGTTTCTGGATCAACTTTACATCCATGTGCATCTTCTACACGCACCCAATCACAATTGAATACTACTTGTATGAAGTCATGGTAATCCAACTGTAAGATTTGTTTGTTGATGCCATAATAAGTGAGCTCTTCATTAACAAGATTTGTGTCCTTGGTGCTTGCCCTACAAGGTGTTATAGCTTTCACCAAAACCCCACTGTTTTGGATAAGATGCGGGGTTGCCAACCGACTGAGTACAAGTTAGTGTAACTCTAGTGATCAGTAATTATTGAATGCAAAGAACAAACAAATGTGACTTAATGGCAACTCAAATTATTTAAATGCATAAACTTTTTTTAAATGTCTTGCACTTGGTTTCTGAATATCCAAGCTAATTAGTTTTAAGCACTCTTGAATTCACTGTGATCTGGAAAATCTCAGCCAATCTTGAGAAATTCAATGCATCAATGGGATATCAGTAACTCGTCAACTTTTTTATCTAGTAACTATGCAAATAGGAGATAGTAAAATATTCTTCAACATTTTATCGAATAATTTAGCAAACCTCGTAATTTTTAGATTGAGAAGTCATCCAGTGTTGGTTGAAATGATCACCTCGCGCTACCTTGCATGAATCAAAACTGTTCAATCTAACCCACCACCCATGAATCAGAGCAATGTTCGGCTACTATTAAATCTTGGGTGGGGTGGGTTTTATTGAAAGTGTTGGATTCAGGAAGGATGTGCCCCATTTGTATACTTAAATTAATATGATTGGGTCATTTCTCTTTGAAGTTAACTGATTTGTCAACTAAACTATTCAGTTCTTTGTCAAGAAATAATATTGTCCAGACAGTGTTCTGGATTTATTTATTCATTATCTGAATCACATTTCTTATTTCTTTATAATATATAGGACATTACCTCTTTTTTTTGTTTAAAAGGTAATTGTACTAAGGAAGGAGAAGAAAGAATACAGAGGCAAAAAAGGCCTCAAAGAAAGAGAAAATACATGAAAAGAAAGAGCAAAAAGACCCTGCGAAACATGAAAAGAGCCAGGTAGAAATCAGTTGGAGCTGTAATTGTATATTCAAAAATCTGAAGAGAGAGGTGAGCTGATGGCTGCCAAAAGGTTTGGATATCCTCTTCAGAGAAAGACAAAGATCATCGTGCAGCTTAGCTAAGGTCTGATTAAGGGAGAGGTGATGATCTTAAAAAATGGCTACATTCTTGGTCTTCCAGATAGCATAAAGGACTGACAGAAAAACTGAAGCCATGAAATGCCTCCCAGCTAAGTCATTTCCTTTAGAAAGAGAAAGCCAAATAGAAGAGGCAGAGCAGGAGGGGGGATGCAGGGCACTTGAGGATTCCAGCAGCCAGTGCCAGAGGGATTGAGCTAAATAGCAGGAGAAGATGAGGTGGCTGGTTGAAATGCTAATAACAGGTTTGGATTATTTTTTCTAGCTAACCCATGTTAGAAGCAACTAAAAAGTCTAGGAAAGTAGGCTACTAGACCACAAAAACCAATTTACTAAAACTCCAGAGGATTGTGCCACTTCTGAGCAAGATGTGATTATTTTATCAGACCAAAACATCAAGTTGAAGCGATAAATACTCTTGTGATCTTATGAAACTAGGTTCTTAAGTCTTAATTATCAATAGATAGGATGAGAGGTTTGCATAGCTGTATCACGAGTTTAGTCCCTATATGAGGAAACATAAAACTCAAGGTTGTTTGCTAGTATTTGTGGAACTTTTCATTTCTCAGAGAATTGAGGTTAACAAAAAATTCAAGTCCTTGACTATGCAAGAGAGAGATATATACTTATTTTTAAGGAAAAAAGAACGTGCATCCATGATCCCAGATAGATGGTATAAAGCTTCAGTGATTGCATCAAAAGACCCATAAGAGCAATTAGTGTAAGGATTGTCATTAGCACTAACACAACATTTGGATTCATCCATAATTAGTGTAAAATTGTCATCAAGCCGGTCATGTTATTGACTAGCTTATGAATCCCATACCCATTTGCACATTTTTCTTTCTTTTCTACCTTTGTTTTTTTTTTTTATTCTCAAAGCCCAGTAAATGTTTCCGGACCATGATTTTCAACATGAGCAGAGTTTGTCCATTGAAACTCCTTTGTCGAGATGACTAACCTGACTCACCAGAAAGATAAATAACTTGTAGTACCAAAACAAATGATAATAATACTAGTATCCTTACTATCTAATATCTCAGGCACACGAGCTATGAGGGCTTGGAGGTCGTGTCCCCATATATTTGAGAAGAAATTTAATTTCCAGTTTTCCATATGACCATCGACCACTCATTGAACCCAAAGAAAACACATATAGAAACCCATTTATCCATACCACATAAAACAATAAATTCAAAGAAAATAAATTCAGAGAATTATAATAAACCCATTTTCATTTCAACTGCAGAAATGCTGAAATCCAAAGAAAAAATCAAAAACATCCAATTCCATGTAACTGAAAAATAGAGGAAAAAAAACCCAAATGAAAGTACAAGAACCAGTTCCCATTTTAAATTAAAGATATCAACACCTTCAACTAGTACACAAAATTACTTTGCCCAGCTTCATTAAATGAACAGAAAACCAACAAAAAAGGGAATATAAAAGAAAGAATTTTTTAGCTAATAAACATCAATATAATCAACAGAAAACCAGCCCACTTCATTAAATCAAATGGGAAACGTACCTGTATGACCAGCTCAGAGATGAAAAGAGTGGGATTGAATGAACAACAGAGGTATTGGAGAATGAGGAGATGATTATTGGTTGCAAATAAAATGGAGGTTGTTGTCTTTGTCTATCAGCCTTCCTTTGCTGGTGTGCTTTTTTTAAGACGCTGGCCACCACCCTTTTTGTTCATTAAGTGGACCTATCATGAGCTGCGCTTGCCTAAAAGTCTCTCACATCAACAAAACCTAGCCATAAAACATTTGCTTTATTTCAAAATATATGCAAACTGTTGGCTAAAGTTCATTTTAGGGAAGCTGCTAGATTTTCATGAGGTTTTTTTTACCTGTTCTGTTTCTTGTTCTCTTTGGCAACGTGACCCAAATAACATGGAGCCCACCCGATGAATCATGAGCTGCCCTGAAAAACCACAACTGATTAGTTAATGGATAGTAGGAAAATCATTTACATTTGATCAAGCACCATATAATACAGTGACCTTAACTTTAAAATGTATAACACATGTAGTGATTATGCTGCTGAGATTACCTTCCAGCTGCTGCGTTGCAAAGAACTTCTCTGTTCTCCGAACTGGATCTTGAACGATGAAGTGTGTGGCTTGATATGACCTACAAGCAGTCATATGACCTAAATCCTAAAACATCTAAAATCCCCAAAATGAGAAAATGATGTTAGGAGGGAGTAGATGTCATACGAGCAGTCATATGACCCAAATCCTAAACACCTAAAATCCCCAAAATCCTGCCCTGATTTGAGACCCTCAAAAGCATGGAAATAGAAAATAAATCAGAAGTGTGAGATTTCACCTTGAGATTTTTGCAGAGAGAAGTCAGCGGAGAGAACAATTACAAAGAACAGTGAGTAAAGGGAGACCTGACCTGCACCAAGAAAACTGAAAGCCCTCCTCTCCAACCTTCATTTCTACAAACTGAATACCATCAGTGCGTCGTTGCCGGTGTATGAGATCGGAATGAGAAACCTGGTGTGAGATAGACTGGAAGAGAGATGAGGAAGAGAGCAGAGGAAGAGAAATGACGCCAATCGATTGAGAAAGAAAGAAAATGGCAGGGAATGGAGGGAAAGAAATAAAAGGGAGGGAATGTAAAACGACGATAGTGAAACTGGGACTTGGGGACCCATTTTGGTTTATTGAAAAATGACGGACGATGTGAGTCTTAATTTGAGTGAAAGGGTCGCTTTATGACGACAGGCATTAAGCGTCGATTAATCAAGTGTAGTGGAGTCGTTGATAGGCCCTTTTGACGTAGTAGTGCAGGAAGAAAGGAGAAGAAGAGGGGGAAGGAAGAAAGAAAGAAAGGAACGGGCGAAGACTAGATCAGATTTGCAAGCCCAGATCCTCTGAGTTTCTCATCTTCTTCGATCAAATCAGATTTCTCTGGTTCGTCTTCTACGCCGCAATCCAAGACCCGGGAATGGTCTTCTTCTCTGTTCACGGTGGCCGAACCAGTCCTCCATTTCTAGTCGCAACAGCCACACCCTTTTCCGGTCTCCCTCTCCGATCCCGGCGATCGACTTCCGGAACCCAAATCAACATAGACCGATTTCTGCTTATAGAATAATTCATCTTTTATTTATTCAATATAGGTTGCTTGTGAGGTTGGCTTTCTGTTGTTCAGTGAGAATGAAACAGACAACATTCACATTTCCTTTATACTCATCAAAACAGTAATAGGCATCATATTTTTAAGACAGCTTCCAAAATGATTCTCTTAATGTTAATTCAATGCAACACTTCTATAGTAAGACATGGAGGGCTTCTCCTGTTGTCCACCATTGGCCAACTTAAACTCGCCCCTGCCCATCCCTAAAATTCTTAAGATAGTTATAGCTCACCATTAATACAACTTCCAAATAATTTATCCACCTTTTAGCCATTTTCCAAAAGATTTTCCAATATCAATTTGATCAGACAATCTTAGCCAATCACATGAAAAGCTAGTCAATGCACTTAAAGAGTATGTATTTTGGAGATATAACCACCAGTGATGTGGTTAACAAGATGAATGTTCTGAATGACAAAACATTTAAGTCGCCATGAGTGCATATGATAAAATATCAACGCTTCCAAATAAATTAAATGGTACATGTCGGAATTGAAATCCCATAGAGTTGAATGGGCCTTGGAGTATGCCCCACGTATCTAAAATTGGGCATTGTTTTTTACTTGCAGCGATCTCCATTGGGCATTATTTTTGACATATAGATTTAGTGAAACATGATAATGTGAGTTTGAGTATCTAAAATTAAGGGATGTTCTTGATATTTTAATTCATTCTTGATATCCTATTAGCATTCAATTAAAGGATTGTTGACTCTTTTTTTGTTTTTTGTGATTTGCAGATTTTGGAGAGAATAAGCAAAGATTCAAGCTTGGGTTATATTCAAGGCTAATGGGTTTTATCCTATGTAAGTATGTAAGTATGTAAAAAAGGAAAGAGAGAGAAGGAAGAAAGAAAGAAAGGACGCGTGCATTGGCGTGGAGTGCAGTGGGTAGCAAAGGGCAGTGCAGGGAGAAAGGAGAAGAAGAAGGGGAGAGGGGGAAGGAAGAAAGAAAGAAAGGAAAAGGAGGAGAGCCATCAAGACAATTGTAATTGAATGCTAATAGGTTGAATCTTCCTGAGTTGTTGAACCAACCGGTTTGATGTAATTTTCTTAGCTGGTTAGTAGAAGTTTTGGAAAGATTCTTTGGGCAGTAGACGGAGAGGCTAAACATATTTTCTTACTTTCTTTACTTCGTAATTGAAATTGTAGAACTTGTGGGCAGTGGTTGTGGAACTTCTATGTTTTGGGTAGTTGGATTTATGTTGTGGAACTTCATGTACCATTATTTAAAATTGAATGGTTTGTTGATGTATAGTTATTAATTGAATGTGTGAATGGAATGTACCAATATTTTCAGAACAATGTTTAGTACAATGGAATGTGTTTGAGAGTTTTTGGAAGAGGGATGCACGTGTTAATGTCATCATGTCCATTTTGATTGGTGTTAATGTGACTGATAGAAGATGTAGCCATGATGGGCTTGCACATTTTGTTGAAGTATTTTTTGGAAGGGCAAAAGTGCTAAACATACTTTTTCCTTTTGTAAGGATCGCCCTTTTTTGGAGTTATATGTTGTTAAGAACTTATCTATGATAATAAAATGGTTATTCGTATTGTCCCGTTATTGATTTTTTTTTATTTTTTTTTCCACTTTTATTATTGAAAATGATTAGCCAACCCCATCTAGAGCTACACTTAGTAAGTTAGAGTATTATAACATAGTCGATAACGACTATGACTGTGGATTTTATGTTTCAGCTAAATCGTCGATATCGACTATGACTGTGTTTTTTAGGTTTCAGCTAAATAGTTGATATCGACTATGACTGTATTTTTTAGGTTTCAGCTAAATAGTCGATATCGACTATTGGTCATGTTAAACAAGCTAGACAACGATACTACGTGCAATACACGAATACCTAGACAACACATCGAATTCACACCAAGCCACGTGATTCGATTCTTAATCCCATTTATGGTCATGTGCTAGTAAGTTAATGGTTTCCAGCATCTAAGGCCCAAACCTAGGTTAAACAGTCTTATTTCCAATAAAACATGAGCTGGATCAATAATCCAAGTATTTACATCACTTCTCGACCTCCGATCGTGATGAAACTAGAACCATTGGATTCTACGTCTCAAGGGCTTTCCAACGGTATATTATATGTAGAAATCCAACGGGCGAATCGAAAGTTACAGGTCTTCGAAGTTTCCAAGTGTTGTCAGAAAATTACCCTCCGATCGATCGGACGTACTGTGCTGTAACCCGAAAATGGGTTTTCTGCCCCATTTTCCTCGGGCCAAACCATGGCAAACCTGCCGAAAATGAGCCTCCTGCTCCCCAATCATCACAATCATCATCCTCATCCATTCTATCAATTTAAAAACATAAAGGGCTACCAATTTAACAATTAATCTCATTCATTCCATAAACCTAACCTAACATTAAAAATCCCTAAATCAATATCAAAACATGCTTGGAATTAGAGAGGAAAATCTATCAGAATCCTAACCAATCAATAATAAAATAACACACATGTTTATGATGCAATGCATATCTACTTGCCTCAATGTCAGAAGATGAAATAACGGGGTGAAATCTGAAGAGAAGGTTTCTACCGCAAGATCTACAATCTAACCCAATCAAACACAACCTAAAACACCAAGGAGAAGAAAAGAGAGGAAAAGATCTATATCAAACCTAAATCTAACCAAAAGAAAAGATGACAAAAAGATGAAGTTACTGGAAACCTTACCAGAATGATACCGGAAGCAAAAGGAGATCGAGAGGATGAATCCTAGCGGATCGGATCTCCGAATGGGGTCTCCTAGGGCTGAGATCTGGCTTGAAAAAGGAAGAAGAAGAAGATGGTTGCGGTTCTCTCTTCCGTTGCAGAGAATAAAAATTGGAATTAGGGTTAAACTCGTTTAAGAAGACGATAGAAAGAAAAAGACTGAATCGCCTTTTAAGTGGGTCTGGTCAAAGAATGGACCACTTGAAAGGTTTCTTATCGCCGGATCGCGATGATTCAAGAGACAAAAGTCATCAGTACGACGAGACCTTTCCAACGAACCCAAAAATCACGGCGTTTGGAATATTTCGGAAAAACACTCAATTTTTCCTAAATTGCAAACTACCCCCCTGCTATGATCAAACGAACTCGGAAGCAAACAAAACTTCGCAGATACTATTCTAATGCTAAAAGAAACTCGCTCATGATCTAAACCCACTTAAATATCTAAAATACAATTAATTAAAATAATAACAAATTAAACGGGTCAACGGACCGGGTTATTGGGCCCAACTGACCCAGTAAGGTCACGGACCTTACAACTCTCACAAATAAAAAGAACATTTGGTCCCCCAAATGCCTAAACATACCTCATCTGGAAAAAGATAGGGGTACACTTTCTGAATTTGATCCTTCAGCTCCCACGTTGCTTCCTCCGGACTGTGGTTCTCCCACTGTACCTTGACCCACTGAATGGTCTTGGAACGCAACACAACCTCCTTAGTGTCGATGATCTGTGCTGGACGCTCCACGTAGGTGACATCTGCCTGAAGCTGAAGTGGCTCGTGCCGCAACACGTGGGTGGGATCTGGAATATACTTCCGAAGCATTGAGACATGAAATACGTCGTGCACACCCGCTAACTCTGGCGGTAGCACTAGACGATAAGCCACGTCTCCAATCTTGCTCTTGATCTCAAACGGTCCCACAAACTTCTTGGCAAGCTTCCCTTTCTGCCCGAATCTAACAACACCTCTCATCTAAGATACTTTCAGGAAAACCATATCCCCCACTTGGAATTCTAAAGGTCTCCGCCTCTTGTCTGCATATCTCTTTTGACGATCACGTGACTCCTTCATTCTCATCTGGACAACTCTGACCTTCTCACTGGAATCAGCAATCTCTGAAGGGCCATGAAAGCTCCGAACTCCAACTTCCTCCCAACATGCCGGGGTTCTGCATCTCCTTCCGTATAATGCCTCAAATGGTGCCATACCAATACTTGAATGATAACTGTTGTTGTAGGCAAACTCACATAGAGGCAAACTCTCATCCCAACTCTCCTTGAAATCCAAAACACATGCTCGGAGGAGATCTTCCAATGTCTGAATGGTACGTTCTGACTGTCCATCTGTCTGAGGGTGGTAAGTTGTGCTGAATTTCAACTGGGTTCCCTTAGATGACTGGAAAGTAGACCAAAACCGAGAGACAAACTTAGTGTCTCGATCGAACACTATGGACTTAGGCACTCCATGCAACTTGACTATATTGTCCTTGTACATCTTAGTCATCTTGTCCATAAACTGACCAGTCTTAAATGGTAAGAAATGGGCTGATTTAGTCAATCTATCCACAATCACCCAAATAGCATCATTGCCTTTCTTGGTATTCGGCAACCCTGACACGAAATCCATGGTAATATTCTCCCATTTCCACTGTGGAATCTCCAACGGGTGAAGTAAACCAGGAGGCTTCTTGTGCTCTGCCTTAATCTGTTGACAAGTTATACATCTGGAGACAAATTCTGCAATATCTTTCTTCATTTTCACCCACCAATAGTGATTCTTCAAATTCTGATACATTTTGGTACTCCCTGGGTGAATAGAATATCTGGTGTGGTGCGCATCTGTCATCAACTCTGACTTGATATCTTGAACATCTGGCACACACAACCTATCCTTACAGTACAAAACTCCCTCTATCAATCTGAACTCTGGCTTGTCATCCACATGATCAATGATTCTCTGAATTTCTGGATCATCCTTCTGGCATTCCTTGATCCTGTTAACTATCTCTGGCTCCCAAACTCCCATAGTAGCAACTAGGACCTTCTCATTAACTGGCCAGACTTCCACATCCATATCTCTGAATTGCTCCATCCATCTCCATTCAGGCATTATACATCCACTAAATGCTGCCTTCCTACTGAGAGCATCTGCTACCACATTCACTCTTTCAGGATGGTACTTGATTGAAAAATCATAATCCTTTATGTACTCCATCCATCTCCTCTGCCTGTTATTCAGATCACCCTGTGTAAACAGGTATTGCAGACTCTTGTGATCTGTATGCACCTCAAATCTCTCCCCATACAAATAGTGCCTCCACAACTTCAATGCAAACACCACTGCTGCTAACTCCAAGTCATGTGTGGCATACTTCTTCTCATGATCCTTCAATTGTCTCGATCCATATGCTATCACCTTGTCATGCTGCATGAGGACACATCCCAAACCTACTCCTAATGCATCTGTGAAAATCACAAATCCTCCACTTCCAGCGGGTAAGGCAAGTATGGGTGCTGTAATTAATCTGGTATTCAACTCTTGGAAACTCTTTTCACACCCTTCCGTCCATACAAATGGAATATCTTTCCTTGTCAACTTAGTTAACGGAGATGCTATAGTAGCAAATCCTTTCACAAACCTCCTGTAGTAACCTGCAAGTCCAAGGAAACTACGAATCTCCGCTACATTCCTCGGGCTACTCCAATTGACAACCGCTGCAATCTTCTTGGGATCCACTGTCAGTCCTTCCTTAGAGATTATATGGCCCAAAAATGCCACTTGCTCCAACCAAAACTCACATTTGCTTAACTTAGCATACAGTTGGTTATCCCTCAAAAGCTGCAAAGATGTTCTCAACTGATGCTCATGCTCCTCCTTAGTCTTCGAGTACACCAACACATCATCTATGAAGACTACCACAAACTGATCCAAGAAAGGAGCAAATGCCTTGTTCATCAATGCCATAAAAACTGCTGGAGCATTCGTCAACCCGAAAGGCATTACGAGAAACTCAAAATGTCCATATCTCGTCCGGAATGCAGTCTTAGGAATATCCTCCTTTCTGACTCGCAATTGATGATAACCGGAACGCAGATCTATCTTCGAAAAGAATTGGGCTCCCTGCAACTGATCGAATAGCTCATCGATCCTCAGTAACGGGTACTTGTTCTTAACAGTCATCTGGTTCAACTGTCTGTAATCTATGCACATCCTCATAGTCCCGTCTTTTTTCTTCACAAATATCACCGGAGCTCTCCACAGTGAAACACTAGGCCTGATAAAACCCTTATCCAACAGATCTCCAATCTGAGTTTTTAACTCTTTCAATTCTGCTGGTGCCATCCTATACGGGGCCTTCGAAATAGGTGCTGTCCCTGGCTGCAATTCTATCGTGAAATCCAACTCACGAACAGGTGGCAAACCAGGAATCTCATCCGGAAACACATCCGGGAATTCTCGCACCACTGGAATCTCATCAACAGACTTGGACTCCTTATCTTCCGCAATAAATGCGATAAAACCTTCGCATCCGCTCCTCATCAATCGCTCTGCCTTCAATGCAGAAATCATCCGAGTGGAGATGGGCTTTTCAGCTCCAATAAACTCAACACTACGATCTGCACTCTGCAACTTCACAGTCTTGTTAAAACAGTCTAACACTGCTCGGTTCTTAGTTAACCAATCCATACCGAGTATCACATCAAACTCCGCCATCGGTAAAATGATCAAACTGACGGTCAACTTAACTTCTCCAATCTGAATACTACACCTAGGGTAGATGACATTACAAGCTACATGTCTACCTACAGGGGTAGCTACTATCAAATCATAGGGTAGTATCTCCTTATCCTCCCCCAAATGTAGTGCAAATGCTGGTGCAACAAACGAGTGTGTGGATCCAGGATCAAATAGAACTTTAGCATCATATCCACAAACTAAAAGTGTACCTTCAATGACATTCCCTGCAGCCTCTGCTTCCTCATGCGTCAGAGCATAAGCTCTCCCTGCTTGCTGGGGACGCTGCTGGTGATACTGCTGCGGTGGTCTCTGACCACGCCCCTGGAATCTGGGTGCCGGGGGTCTCTGCTGATAGCGCTGCTGAGGTACTGGAGGGCGCTGCTGCGGTGGCTGAGGTGGTCGGACTATCATCTGCTGCTGCTGCTGCTGTGGCCTGGCCTATCCAGGAGGCATCTATCTCAACGGCTGCGCAGGATGTGGTGGCCTGGGCGCCGGAGCTGGAAATGGTGGTGGTGCTACTCCTGTCTTCCCTGGGCAAAAACGAACCTTATGCCCTGAATCTCCACAGTTGAAACATGCACCGGACTGCTTCCTGCAATCACGGCCATAATGATTCCCGCCACAATGCATGCAAGAGACTCGCTGTGGCTGCGGTCGGAGTGTAGGCTCAAACCGTAGCCTCTTAGGTGTCGGCTGCTGATATGACAGAGACGAAGATCCCTGTGTCCTGGGTGGAGGGATCAACGCCAAGATCCTCTGCTGCTCCAAAGCAATCACCTCCTTCAAGGAGTCCTCTGCCCAATAAGCCTCCTTGACCACATCATCATAATTGGTCAATCTGCTGCGTTGTACTTGCATCTTTATATCTGCTCGCAGTCCCTTGATAAATCTCCTGACCCTCTCTGACTCTGGCTGAATCAGACTCTCAGCAAAGTGGCATAAATGGGTGAAGGCAATCTCATAATCTTGAACTGTTAAGTCACCCTGTACCAGCCTCTCAAACTCCTCCATCTTTTTATCCCTATAATGCTCTGGGATAAACTTCTTCTGGAATTGCTCTGTGAAAGTCTTCCAGGCTACCTCCTCAGCAATCTCCTCATAGGGGTGTTTGACGGTTTTCCACCATCTCTCTGCTGCTCCACAAAACATGTGGGCTGCAAGCTGCACCTGCTGAATGCCAGTGCACCGAAACACCTCGTATATCTTCTCCATCTGAACAATCCACTCATCTGCAACGGCGGGGTCCTCAATGCAATGGAACTCGGGTGGAAACCTCTTCCTGAATTTTTCAACCAACTCATTCAGGTCATACTCCTTGGCCTGTGGCTGGCCCACCTTCTGTACTACTTCAAGCATCTGCGCTTGGAATATAGCTTGGTCCTCATTCTGCTTATGGCTTTGCTCAGCCATATCCTTTTGGGACTGAATGAAAGCTGCCATGAACTGATGAAATTGGTTCTCGGCACCATTCTAAGACGAACTACCCTCACCTCGGGTATTGTGCCTACCAGCCATAATCCTGTAAAACATTCAAGATTAGTTCCAATATGCCCCAAGCTAACAACCAATGCTAAAAACAAAACTAAAAGATCAACCTACTGACTAACGAAATCCTCACATGCGTCCTATGGTTTCTACAATTTTTACCCTGAGAAACCAACCATTGCTCTGATACCAATCTGTCACGTCCCCCGAATCCGATTTAAGAAATAACCGGATCCGGAGAGTGAATTTTAGGAATAATTAAAAATTTTGTCCTTTGGGCCCACGGATCGTAGTCCGCGGTGAGGATTTAATATTTCAAACCTCAAACCTCATGTGGTACAATACAAATAGAGTCCAAACAACTCTAGACATATGGAATCTCAAGCAATGGATAATAATCTCATTAAATTAAAGTTTGCAAGAAAGAGAAACAGAACTAAAAAGTTAAGTAATTTATTACAATGGCCAACCCACTAAACATGGCCAATCAAAGAAACAGAGTCAATGTAATATAAGGTTCGACGAGAGAAATAATGAATGAAAGATAATCTAATTAAAACCAAGTGTATCTCTCTCTCTTGCCAGGATATGATGACGCTACTCTACGTCATCGGCACGCCACTCTCGTGCCTCCTCAGCTGGTTGGAGATCCTCTGGGATCTCCTCATTTGCCTGCTCCTCGTAGAAGAACTCACCTGATGTGTCTGCACATCAAGGAACAAAATCAACGACATGTTGAGCAATAGATATACAAAACATAATAAACACGACATGCATCAAGTGTAGAGTAATGACAAGTATAAGATCATATGAATACAAGAATTTGAAGCTAGGCATAAAGCGAGATTAATTTGTAGAAACAATAACAGGAATCCTAGCAATCATCTAACAATAACTACTATCCATGCAAATGCAAGCAAGACAAGCAAGAGGGAGACTCCGAGGATGTCCTATGCCACCTCCCGGGGTACCAGTAACAATCCCCTTAGACTACTGATACCATAGTCCGGCTCCAGTGGGATCCTAGCTCCCTGTCCTGGGAATAGCAGCACGGTCCTAGCCCGCTCCCAGCTATTCAACGCCATAGACGCCGTCCTACGCCGAATGCCCACCCCGACAACCAGAGTAACCGATTCGTCATTAAATCCCAAACTGTAGATGGCCATGATATGCAAACAATAATAAAGTGGTTTTGACTCAAGAACAGACAAGACAAGCAAGTCTGGCTAGTTCCAAGTACAAGACAAGTTCTTAGGGATTATCTTATTCAAGACGATAAAAGACAAGCGAAACACGTGATAATCCCCTTCCATTACTAGCCAGTCATGTTCATCAATACAAGACACGGGTTCCTATGGTACACTCTAAGTCAAGTCCAAGTCCTAAATTCTATAAGAGTTTATGTTTCATAATTGATTACGTGTTTTATGTCAAGGTAGTGTGCAAGGAAAATGGTAACAACGGATACAAGTCAAAGTCAAGGAGGAATTACAATCCAATCCTAAGCAAGTGGTGTCATCCCTGTATTCCCCGCATTCTAACAGAGTACATGTGGAAATTGGATCAATGATGCTTTTAGGATAATTCCTTGGTGTACAATCATGTTGAGCATCATTAAATTCAATTCCATGTGCATTCGGTTACACTACGTGCAATACACGAATACCTAGACAACCCATCGAACTCACACCAAGCCACGTGATTCGATTTTTAATCCCATTTATGGTCATGTGCTAGTAAGTTAATGGTTTCCAGCATCTAAGGCCCAAACCTAGGTTAAACAGTCTTATTTCCAATAAAACATGAGCTGGATCAATAATCCAAGTATTTGCATCACTTCTCAACCCCCGATCGTGATGAAACCAGAACCATTGGATTCTACGTCTCAAGGGCTTTCCAACGGTATATTATATGTAGAAATCCAACGGGCGGATCGAAAGTTACAGGTCTTCGAAGTTTCCAAGTGTTGTCAGAAAATTACCCTCCGATCGATCGGACGTACTGTGCTGTAACCCGAAAATGGGTTTTCTGCCCCATTTTCCTCAGGCCAAACCATGGCAAACCTGCCGAAAATGAGCCTCCTGCTCCCCAATCATCACAATCATCATCCTCATCCATTCTATCAATTTAAAAACATAAAGGGCTACCAATTTAACAATTAATCTCATTCATTCCATAAACCTAACCTAACATTAAAAATCCCTAAATCAATATCAAAACATGCTTGGAATTAGAGGGGGAAATCTATCAGAATCCTAACCAATCAATAATAAAATAACACACATGTTTATGATGCAATGCATATCTACTTGCCTCGATGTCAGAAGATGAAATAATGGGGTGAAATCTGAAGAGAAGCTTTCTACCGCAAGATCTACAATCTAACCCAATCAAATACAACCTAAAACACCAAGGAGAAGAAAAGAGAGGAAAAGATCTATATCAAACCTAAATCTAACCAAAAGAAAAGATGACAGAAAGATGAAGTTACTGGAAACCTTACCAGATTGATACCGGAAGCAAGAGGAGATCGAGAGGATGAATCCTAGCGGATTGGATCTCCGAATGGGGTCTCCTAGGGCTGAGATCTGGCTTGAAAAATAAAGAAGAAGAAGATGGCTGCGGTTCTCTCTTCCGTTGCAGAGAATAAAAATTGGAATTAGGGTTAAACTCGTTTAAGAAGACGATAGAGAGAAAAAGACTGAATCGCCCTTTAAGTGGGTCCGGTCAAAGAATGAACCACTTGAAAGGTTTCTGATCGCCGGATCGCGATGATTCAAGTGACAAAAGTCATCAGTACGACGAGACCTTTCCAACGAACCCAAAAATCACGGCGTTTGGAATATTTCGAAAAAACACTCAATTTTTCCTAAATTGCAAACTACCCCCCCTGCTATGATCAAACAAACTCGGAATCAAACGAAACTTCGCAAATACTATTCTAATGCTAAAAGAAACTCGCTCATGATCTAAACCCACTTAAATATCTAAAATACAATTAATTAAAATAATAACAAATTAACGGGTCAACGGGCCGGGTTATTAGGCCCAACTGACTCAGTAAGGTCACGGACCTTACATGTTTTCTTCTTACATCTTTTGCGATATGGGGAGAGTGGGTTTGTGTTTATATCAAAATTATGGGGAATTGTGTTTCAAAATAAAAATAAAAATAAAAATAAAAATAAAAATATATTAAAAAAAAAACGCTTTTTGTTTTTTCTTGGATGTTTATATGATCGATACAGTTAGTGGGTCGTTTTATTTGTCACAAAGGGAGAATCTAGATTGATGCTCTACATCTTAATAACTGTTAGAATATAAAAGTTACTTATAAAGTCAAAAAGGGCTGTAGGGTGAAGAGTCACGTCAGTCCATGACTCAAGGAAATCGTTGAGACAGTAAGTAGTCTCGCTATAGCGAGACTCCTTCTCGCTATAGCGAGAACGGCGAATTAAGCCCAGTTGGATCCGGACTCTGTGGATAAAGTTTGAGATGGACTTCTTTTCTAAGTGGATTATAATAACGAGTCTTAAGCACGAATTTTGGGCTATATATTGGGTGTTTCTCACAACCCAAAGGGACACAAGATCATCTCTCAAGTTCTGAATTTGTGATCAAATTGAGAGAAATTTTCTCTAGAGATTTTTGAAGAGTTGTGCTGCCAAGTACTCTAGAGAGCAAGTTTCTTCTGCATCTCTTATAGAAGATCATCTTCTTGCATAGAAGATTTGAGGAGTCAAGCGTTGGATCTGTTGCAATCAACAGTGTGATGTCGTTGAAGCGTGATGCGACACAAGGTAACTTCAGTCTTTAGATAGGGGATATTTAGGGAAGAAATCTGAGTTTCTTGTAATTGCGAGATTCATAGTGTTTGATTAGATCCAGTACGGATCGGTAGTTTTTTACCCGGTTTGGATTTTCCACCTTAAATTTGGTGTCCTTGTGGTGTGTGCTTGTAATTTTATTTCCGCTGCGTGGTTTATTATTTTTGCACACTAGTGGGTTGATTTATGGAGTGGACCAATATAGAGATCTCGAACCCTAAACCCTCAATTGGTATCAGAGCGGGTTACACTAATTTGTTGTGTCTGATCTAAAGAGATTTCTAGAATGGTGTTCAATCGAGAAGGGACATCAACTTCTAAGCCCCCTTTGCTAGATGGTTCTAATTATGCATATTGGAAGCAAAGGATGATTGGGTTTCTTAAGTCCATTGATGATGATGTTTGGGATATTGTTGAGGAGGGCTACTCCAGACCAATAATTGTGGTTAGTTGACAAACTGTTCCTAAACCTAAAGCTGAATGGACTAAAGATGAAAAGCATGCCTCCAATTGTAATAACAAGGCAGCTAATAGTATATACAATGGAGTGTTTGCTGAAGAGTTCCGTAGGATTTCCACTTGCAAAACTGTAAAAGAAGCATGGAAAGTTTTACAGACGGTATATGAGGGTACAGACACGGTGAAGCAATCTAAATTGCAAAGGCTGACTAAAGAATTCGAAACCATCGTGATGGAAGAAGATGAGACATTTGATCAGTTTTATGCAAAACTGAATGATATTGTCAATTCTGTTTTCAATCTGGGTGAGGCAAATTCAAGAAAACAAGATTGTCAAGAAAATCTTACGGTCTCTACCTTCGAGGTTCGATTCTAAAGTTGATGTTATTGAAGAAAACAAGAATCTTGATACCCTCAAGGTAAACCAGTTTGTTAGAAATCTTCAAACCTTTGAAGCAAACCGTTTGGATAAAGGAAAATCAAAAAAGAAATGTATTGCTTTGAAAGTCAACTCAGAATCAAGAAAAAAGCCTGAAAAGAAAATTGCGTCTGATTCTGAATCTGAGGCTGAAGATGATTTGGCTGAAATGTTCAATTGCTTCAAGGAGTACATGAAGTCAAAACAAGTCAAGTGGAAGGGTTCTAAATTTGCGAAAAATGATTCTGCAAAAGGAACTAAGTGTTTTGAGTGCCATGGCTATGGTCACTATGCTAGTGAGTGTGCCAATAAGAAAAAGGGTGCAATGAAAAAGGCTCTCAACACAACTTGGGAGGAACAGTCATCAGAAGAAGAACAAGATCCCTCAATTGAAACTTCTGAAACTGTGAATGGCAAGTTTGTGGCTTTCATGGCTAATTCTCTATCTGACAATGATACTGATGAAGATCATGCTGATGAGATGTCAGATCAAGAGGAAAATTATGAAATGTTGTATCATAAAACATATGCTGATTGTGTTAAGATGTCCAAATATGGCTACAAGGTCACAATCAAGTTAAAAACTGCTCAAGAAGAAAATTCTGCATTGAAAATTGAATTAGAGCAAGCACTTGAAAAGATTCGTCTCTTGGAAAGTCAGAAAAACTGTATGGCTGAAACTTTGACCACTGAGAGTCAAAAACTTGAAAAGGCTGAACAAGAGATTGAGAATATGAAGACGGAGTTGCAGACTGTTAAATATGAAAAAGAAGATTTACAAGGAAGACTGAAGATCACTCTGTCTGAGTTAGAAGTGAAACAAGCTTCACTAAATAAGATGAACACTGGTTCGAAGACTCTTACAAATATCTTGTGTAGTCAGAAGTCTCAGTTTGACAAGAGAGGTCTCGGTTTTGATCATGGTGCATCCACTTCAAATGCTAAAGGTAAAATAATTTTTGTTTCTAGTGTTGCACATACTACTCCAGATATTGCACTTTCAAATAATGTGTCGAGTAGTATCAAGCAAAAGAATGTGTCACGCGCTGCACGCACATCCACTTGTCACCATTGTGGAAAGAAATGACACATTCGTCCCCATTGCAAGAAGCTGCAAAGTCTACCAAAGACAAAGCAATGGCGGAAGAATTTTTCTCCACCCAAGACAACTCCAATTTGGGTTAGAAAATCTGATATGCCTAAGGAGTTTGCTCACACTGTGCTGAAAGTTCAAACTACAAAAGTATGGGTGGCTTATCATAAAAAGCCCTGATCAAGGAGGTCAAGCTCCCACCCCCAGTGCTGATACGAAGATCATAATGAGGGGGAGTCAAAATCGAGGGGGAGCTACTGCATCCAGATTGACGGAAGCTGCATGATTATTTTTGTTTGTCAATTATGGACAAATTCAGGGGGAGAAGAATGAAGCCCAGATGAGTTCTACAAATTAAGGCAATTCAAGATCTACAGTGGTAATTTTTTTTGCTAAAAAATTCATTGTATTTTGGGTTTTTCTTTTGGGTAGATCTTTTTGTATTGTTCTAGGAGATTTGTCCAAGAATTGCCAAAAGGGGGAGATTGTTAGAATAAAAAGTTGCTTATAAAGTCAAAAAGGGTTGTAAGGTGAAGAGTCACGTCAGTCCATAACTCAAGGAAATCGTTGAGACAGTAAGTAGTCTCGCTATAGCGAGAACGGCGAATTAAGCCCAGTTGGATCCGGACTCTGTGATAAAGTTTGAGATGGACTTCTTTTCTAAGTGGATTATAATAACGAGTCTTAAGCACGAATTTTGGGCTATATATTGGGTGTTTCTTACAACCCAAAGGGACACAAGATCATCTCTCAAGTTCTCAATTTGTGATCAAATTGAGAGAAATTTTCTCTAGAGATTTTTGAAGAGTTGTGCTGCCAAGTACTCTAGAGAGCAAGTTTCTTCTGCATCTCTTGTAGAAGATCATCTTCTTGCGTAGAAGATTTGAGGAGTCAAGCGTTGGATCTGTTGCAATCAACGGTGTGATGTCGTTGAAGCGTGATGCGACACAAGGTAACTTCAGTCTTTAGATAGGGGATATCTAGGGAAGAAATCTGAGTTTCTTGTAATTGCGAGATTCATAGTGTTTGATTAGATCCAGTACGGATCGGTGGTTTTTTACCCGGTTTGGGTTTTCCACCTTAAATTTGGTGTCCTTGTGGTGTGTGCTTGTGATTTTATTTCCGCTGCGTAGTTTATTATTTTTGCACACTAGTGGGTTGATTTATTGAGTGGACCAATATAGAGATCTCGAACCCTAAACCTTCAATAACTATGACCTATTTACCCTTCTTTCCTAACTTTTTTTTATTTTGTTGTTGAAATCTTGTATAAAAGATTGAAAGGGAGCTTTCTAATGATTTGTGTATTTGCAGGGTTTTTTTTTTTGTAATTTCTGTGATTACATTTTCTATTTTAATCTCAGAGATGACATATGTTCCTTGCTCTATATGTGGAGACTCAAAATCCGTAGAAGAAGCCAAGAAGAGATTTCAGACAAACAAGAGCTTAATGTGGGTTTGTTCAAACAAGGAGAGACGCAGGGCGGGGAGAAGAGACACAGGGTAGGTTTTGGTTGTTGGGTTTTATCCACTTGATGAGGACCCTTTTTTCATTAGTTCAGAGTGTTTCGAACCCAAAACTTATTTGAGGGGAATACCCAATGCAATACTATATGCTTTCGATGGGTATTCTTCGAAATCTCATGCATTTTGGTATTCTTTATTTCCTTACCTCAACAAGTGTTCAAATTTTAGTGCGAAAATGAGCCTATTTTTACATTATTTACATATCTAATTTACACACAGAATGCGTAAATAATTATAAACAAACATGACAGATGCATAAATATTACGCATATTCTCCATTTATATATGTAAATTGGTACAAACAAACGACCCCTAAGCCAGCAGATTAGAAACCTATCTTAGCTTAAATTACGAAACTGAAAAAACTACTTCTACATAACTTAGTTCACACCACATGCAACAATATATTCAAGTCGCAGATTCCTGGAAACTCGCCTTCTTGCTATCCCAACCTCGTTCTTCCCTTTAAAAGTGCATTAATTTACATTACACAATCTACACATTAACCTCTAAAAGATTAAAGACAGAAACCAATAAAAGAAAACTGCAAGCATCAAGAATCCATACACTCCACTTCAATGGCTTCTCTGCTCCTCCTTTCTCTTCTCCTGATGATTGCTGTCCCCTGCCATTCTGCAACATGTTCTTCACAGAAATTTCCCAGCCACAAATCCTTTGATTTGTGCAATGATCTCCCAACACTCAATTCTTACCTCCATTGGACCTATGATCCATCAAGATCATCCCTTGATTTTGCCTTCATTGCTCAGCCAGCCCGATTCAATGGGTGGATTGCATGGGCCATTAATCCAACAGGCACAGGCATGGTCGGATCGCAGTCCCTCGTTGGCTTCCAACAATCCAACGGTTCGATGATTGTCAAAACCTTTAATATCAGCCGATACGGGCCGATTAAGCCATCACCAATTATGTTTGAGGTGTCAGACATGAATGGAGAGTATTTGGATGGCATTATGAGGATCTTTGGGACCATGGTGCTGCCAAAAAACATGTCAATAGTGAACCATGTGTGGCAGGTGGGGGCCTCTGTGACAGATGGGATCCCTGATAGGCACCAATTTGGGTCAGAAAATTTGAATTCTAAGGGGAGGTTGGATTTGCTGAAAGGACAAAGCACAACTAGGGGCACAACAGATTCCAGGCAACAACTTAGGAACGTGAGTATTGTTGTTCAGATTTCATTAGTTTTACTTGGTATTTCATGACAGTTTGCAATTGCATTTAATCAACTGTAAAGTTAACAAAAAGAAAAGACCGAGTTTGAGATACTATTTTTAGTTTGTTTTAATTTCATGAGAACTTTCTTGGGTTCATTTGGTTTCATAATTGTTTGGGACTTCTTTTGCTTGTAAATCTAATCTAACTAGTTATTCATTTTTATGTGTATTGAATTTGATCTTTTGGGTTTGTTTACGTCACTAGAGGCTTTTAGTAGTTTGTCCCAACTATGTTGGGGGTCGGCTATACTAATTTTATTTCTCCATTCTGATCTATCTTGATAAAATTCATATATATATAATTATTTGTGCATTTTGTTTGACTTATTGTCCGTTTCTATTTTTTTAATAAGTTGATTTTACTTTTGGATTGTTTTTTAGGTTCATGATTTAGTCTTTCAATTGAAATTTAGTATTGAAATGTGATTGAGCTCTTTTATAGTTAAATAATGTTCATTTATTCATGACATTATATTTTTGGGTTTATTTTTCTATTTATTGAAGTTTGAGGAGGATTAAAACATTATTTGTATTTAAATTAAATTTGATTTTTAACTAAAAAAAACCAAGATGTAGTTTAATGGAATGTTTTTTTTCACAAAAGGCTCTTACATTATAAGTGGAATGTTTAATGGAATGTTTAAAAAGTGGGGGGTTTTGTCTTTTAGTGGAAAAAAGATGTTGTTTTTTAACTTCTTTTTTTATTTTAAAGGAGGAAATTTTAAAAATGTGTACATTTATTCTGACCCTTTTTTCTGAAAATGGGAGGCTTAAAGAAGGGTATCTTCTACTATTTCTCACTTGAGAATAACCCATATGATTGATCTTCTTGGTTGCATTGTATTCTTTCATTTATAAAATAAGGTGAAAGCAAGATTTGTTTTGGAACTATTACTAATGACAAATACAAGCCTCTTATTTATTATTTCTTTTTAAGGAAACTATCTATAAGATTTGTGAGCTTGAGCCTATCATGTGGTCGAGTAAGGCTTAATCAGATGTGTACATCCACAGTCGATCGTTTAAAAAAGCTTTCTTGTGCTCACCCTTAAGTGCCTAGAGCGCGAAGCGGGAGCGGGAGTGCCGAAACGCTAAATTCTAAAATAATTATATGTCTAGAGCGCCTCTGGTGCGCATATACAATATAGTGCTTATGAGTTTATAAATAATTAACTAATGGGCACAAATATATCTTATCCATATATTCAAGTATAAAAAAATGAGGAGAAAAGTTAACTTTTCAATTTGATCATATAAAATAGATAATAATTAATAAGTTAGAAGAAGTTTCTTCATTTAAAAGATAAATATCAAACTTATAGAAAAAGAAAATACACATAAACTAAAAGATATTACACGATTCGGTTCATATTCGGTTGATCCGCGCTCCGAGCATATTCGACCCACGCTCCAAAGATGATCGAACCGCGCAATGAGGACGGATCCACTCTAAAAACGCCGATCCACGTTTTCAGAGCGGGATCGAGGGGGCGGGGGAAGTTGACCTACGTCCTCTTACTCCTAAATAAAAGCAGCGTCTTTTTTTTTTTAAGAAAAAGAAGAAGTAATGAAAGTAATATTTATTTTGCAACCTTTATTAAAAAAATTCAAGCATCTAACATAGTTTTTTTTTTTTTTTTCAAAGAGAACTATCCATAAGAGTTGTTTCGTTTACAATTAGGTCAACTTGTCTACATTAAAATAGTTAATAATAGTTTAATAATACATAGGGGAGTGACTATATTAGGTTGACCACAAGTTATAGTATCAAATCATATCTATATGTATATTTCAATGATCTGAGGCTTCGCTTCATATCCCTACCTTATTTACCTAGGCGAGGTAAAAAAATTAATACAGGGCTTCTTTTTGTATATAATTTTTTAAGATATATAAGATTATATTCCCAAATCCCAAAATAAGGGCCGGGAAACCTTTGTAGATACCACATCCCAGTGTCACCGCTATGCCGACCTGTTAGGGACATAAGCAGCAAAACAAAAAAGACAAGAATGGGCCAGGAATCAGCCTACAAAAATAAAAAGGCCAGCTGACAAGGAGGAAAAACAAGAAAATAAAAATGACAACATAGAACCCAAGCAGGGCAAGAAGATAACTGAGAAATGAAGGGACCGAAGATAATGGCAACAGGCCAAGTGGCCAACAACCCAGCAACAGGGGCTGTTTTGTGCACTCTTCTTCTTTCACCCTATTTTTTTAATAATAAAAGAAGATTTATAGATTCATTTCGAGGAGAACTTTGACCCACCAATAACTTAATAATAAGTTGCTAAAAGATTGGATATCTCTTTTATTAATCTCTGTCATCTTTAAATACAAGATTCACACACTTATAACTACCACAATCTGACCCACTCTTTATAACCAACACCACAACTTACCACAATTTCATCCACTAATTACACTCCTACAAATAACTACACCCACTACTCACACTTCTACAAATACAAAAACTACTCCTACTCATAGACAAACCAACTAACTCCCCATGACTCATTACTTTCCCCATGACTCAAGAACAGCTACCCACACCTCATGGGGTAACTCTTCATAACTTTCCTGCCACCATATAGCCACCACATAGGAATGATCATACTTGTGTAATGCAAGGCGCGAGCCAGGCATGGCAAGACTACGACTTGAGCGAATGGAGATGGAGATAAGCTCTTTGGCTACAAGTCAAGAACGAATACTTGAAGAAATACGGGAGATGTTCGCTCCAATTAACACGAAGTTCAATAGCTTATTGCCGAGCCAAACTTTGGAACACAAAGAAAGCACTTTCAACCAACATAAAAATGGTGGTGGACAAAGCATTAACTGCTCCGAGGAAGGACATTCTGGTATGTATCAACCTAAGTTTGTTAAGTATGATTTTTCCCCTTTCATTAGAGGGGAAAATCCAACGAGCTGGGTTTGTCATGGGCCCCAATTCTTTGATTTCCATCAAACCCCGGATGGAAAACGTGTTCTATTAGCTTCCTTCCATTTGGAGGGTGATGTTCAATTATTGCATCCATTTTTAAAGAGGAAGGGTGATGACTTGGTTACTTTAACTCCAAAGAAGACTTTCAATCTCAGGATGGAACTTCTTGTACAATCGCCAGGAAAAGATCATGAAGATACCATGTGGGGTCCATTTCGGGCTTTTGAGGAATGGTACCTTGATTTCAACCTTGAGCACAAGGTTGGTCCAAGAGGGGAGGAATGATGTGGCCTTGCATTATACAAGTATGATCGTTCCTATGTGAGGACCATAAAGCAGCAGGAGAGTTCTGAGGAGTTGCCCATGAGGTGTGGGTAGTTGTTCTTGAGTCATGGGGAAAGTAATAAGTCATGGGGGTTTAGTTGGTTTGCCTAGGAGTAGAAGTAATTTTCGTATTTGTAGAAGTGTGAGTAGTGGGTGCAGTTATTTGTAGGAGTATAAGTCGTGGTTGAAATTGTGGTAAGTTGTGGTGCTAGTTATAAAGAGTACGTGTGGGTCAAATTGTGGTAGTTATAAGTGCATGTATCTTGTATTTAAAGATGACAGAGATTAACGAAAGACATATCCTATCTTTTAGCTACTGATTGTTAAGTTATTGGAGGGTCAAGGTTCTCCTCGAAGTGAATCTATAAATTTTCTTTTACTTTTAAGAAAATAGGGTGAAAGAAAAAGTGTGCACATAACAGTTTTGCATGAAAGAACCTTCATAAATTATCATGGAACTTTGAAACAATGAAAGCAGAGAGTTTGCTTTCTCTAGTCACAAATTGTTCATAAAATCTTAACATACCTATGTTCTTCCTTCTCTATTTTTTTCGGTACCACAACCAAGGGGGCTGGGACCCAAGGGAGAGCCTGCATAGACACAGGAAGGCAGCCCACTCAAATAGGAAGGAAGCCCACTTCTTCCTTCTCTATTAAGTGAATATGGGAATTTAAAGCTATCAAAATTGATATAGCATAGGCACAACTTTTATAACACCCTTTTTAGTTCCTACAAGGGTCATATACTCATGTCATTTGTACTTCCTCCTTTTCTTTTCCTCTTCCAATCAGTGCCATGCTTGGGCAGACCTATGTATGGTGTTTTGGGGGCTTCCCCCCCCCCCCCCCCCCCCCCCCCCCCCCACCAAAAAAAAAAAAGAAACTTGCAAAAAGCCCATAGGGCTATATGGGCTAGCTAGCCCAAGCCCCATGGAACAAGACCCATTAGCCCCCATAGAAAAAACTCTCTCTCTCTCTCTCTCTCAAACCAATGGCAGATAATCGCGAGATCGCCTCTGGCTCTATCACTCATCGCGATCTCTCTTTCCTCCTCAGCATATTGGTTCTAAATAATTTTTAAGTGTCTTAGGAAGGCTCTTTTGTTAGGTGCTTTGTCTCAGAAATATTTTTAGAAATGGTGACATTAGAATTTGGGGATTTCTAAAAATCCCCATTTTTTAAATGGATTCTCTTGATTAATGAAAGATTTTGACAAATGGAGAAAAATCCCTATTATTGAAATGGGTTCTCTTAATGGAGTTGGATTTGATTTCAACAAAAAAACTAGGCAAATATTCATATTAGAGATGGGGAGGAGAGATGCATCCAATCTGTCATTATTATTTTTTAGATAATGATGCATGTTATTGATTGTTGGCTAATTTTTTTTTAATTTTGATGCAATATTTGGTTATTTGCATTTGTGATTTGTGTTGGTTTTAGGAAGAAGTGTTAGTTTTATTTGAACAAACAAATGAATGAAAGATCGAAGGATGTTTTGGTTTAAAATTTGTTTCCAATCAAAGTGCCCAAATAGCAATAGGTCAAATCCATGAAATGCTTTGTGAGTTATTCTTTTTAACAGACTACATGGATTTATTTTAACAACCTTTTGAAAGTTCTACAAAAAAAAATTAAAGGACTTTCTGAAGTGCACAATCTCCAATTCTTCTACATAACAAATTAGACACTTGATTAAAAAAAAAATGAAGAGAATAGAAGTATATTATACTTTCACACATCTTGCAATAGAATTACTACACATACAATTTGATTCAGAAAGAAAAAAGTATTGAATATCGTTTTATCCTATGGCAATGCTCAACATGAATTAATTAACAAATGAGTTTTCGTCATTTAGGAATTTCCAACCTCTAAGCTTGTCTTGTTTTTAATTAGAAGGGATTTTTCACTTCTCCATTTTTCTTGCTGCTAAACGAACTTTAGATTCCATCAAAATAACTCTCGTATGATAGGAATGAATACAAATATACAATTGTTTGGTTTTCTTTTTTGCCATTAATAATGTGAAGGAAGTAGAAAAAAATAATGATTGACATTTTTAGTTGACTATCATCAGCCCCCATTAAATAAAATTTCCGGGTCTGCCACTGGTGCCACGGAGAAAATGTGATTGTTTCCATTTTTGCTTTTCAAGGTATAGATTCATGGACTGCTGAATGCTTTGAGTTGGGGTACTTTAATGCCCATGGGTGTGATGTTGGCGAGGTATTCAAGAACATTCAAGTGGACAGGTCCGGCGTGGTTTTATCTTCACGTCTCCTGCCAGTGTTCTGCTTATGCCATTGGAGTTGCGGGTTGGGTTATTGGTCTTATACTTGGACACCAATCTAAAGGAGTTCAGTACAGTCTCCATCGTAATATCGGAATCACACTATTCTGCCTAGGAACGTTACAGGTAAAACCTTCTAGTCTTCCACATCTGACATCTCCTTTGCTTTTGATCTTTAGTTAGAACAACCATGGGTACTTTGATTAAAAAATGTGGGTATCGGCCATCAGGGCATACATACAGTAGTACTGGACCATTCAATACAATGAAAGAAACCAGTTATATATTAGTCATGTCAATATATTTTACGAAGACAGCTTTTTGTCAACTTGAACATGGAAAATCTTTCATTGCTTCCAAAGCTCATTTGCACAAGCAGTTATATAACTTCCAACTATAAAGTCCACACCACTAATACATCGAACACCCCCACCCCCTTTTTTTCCCTTGAAAACCATCCTCACTTTTTACAACTTCTGCATCACACACTTTCTGCAACTTCCAATTACATCACACATGCATGTGCACATGTTTGAATAATTCATCGATAAAAGAATGTAATGTAAATATCAAATCAATAAAAATAATAATGATTATATAAAAATATATGTGTGTTTCGGTCAAGTAAAAATATATTTATTTTCATGAGGTAAAGTAATCTCAAGAGAGATGAGAATTGAGAAGTCAAGAATTGGTAAAGTAACCACTTGTGTTTTATGGTGTATAATTTTTGGCATCTGGTAAAATAAAAAAAAATATTTTGGCACCTACAACTTTACTTTCCCATTTGTTGTCACCAACCAAATATGGTTGAAACAACTTGGAGATCTCTAGATTAGTCAACTCAACAGCTCAATAGTGTGCAAAAAATAATAAACTATGCAGCGAAAAATAAATAGGAAAAATACGCACCACAAGGGACACCAAATATAACGTGGAAAACACTAACTGTGTGAAAAACCACATATCTGAACTATATCAACAATCAAGCACTATGAATCTCGCAATTACAAGACATTCACAGATACCTCCCCAGATAATCCATATCTAAGGACTGCAGCTATCTCTTGTGTAAAAAATAATAAACTATGCAACAGAAAATAAATATGAAAAGCACACACCACAAGGGACACCAAATATAATGTGGAAAATACTAACTGGATGAAAAACAACGGATCCGAACTAAATCAACAATCAAGAATTATGAATCTCGCGATTACAAAACACTCAGAGATACCACCCTAATTAATAATCCCTACATAAGGACTTCAGTTACCTCTTGTATGGCTTCATGCATCAACGACTTCACACCGTTGATTGCAACAGATTTAATCCCGCTTGACTCCTCAAATCTTCTACGAAAGAAGATGATCTTTTACAAGTGAAGTAGGAGAATTTGGCTCTCAAGATGATCCCTATTGCACAACTCTTCAAATAATTCTCTAGAGAGAATTCTCTCAACCACGGTCTCTAACTCAGAACTTTGAGGGGTGTGGTGGTGTCTCTTTAGGGTAGCCCACGAGTCCCTTAAATAGGCTTTGAGACGTGCTTAATGTTGCCTAACTTGATTGGGACTAAAACAAGCAGTTTGTGTACAATTAAAAAAAGCAGTTCTAATTTTCATTAGACTCAGCCGCGTCACCCGCTCAAGCGGATGGAGGCGCACTCGAGTGGCCAAGATTTTGTCTTAGCGTTTGGCTACTTTCTGACTACATCCGCTCGAGCGGATTAATGGGCGATAGAGCGGGCCCTTATTCTAGTTGATCCGGAAATTTAGCAGGTCTAATTCTTTCTGATTTCTAAATCTAAAACTTTCAGACTTCTTGTTCACTCTTTAGCACACTTCTAATTCTGCGAGACTTTCTTCTTTAAATCTTCATTCTTCCCGAAAAGGCCCACCAGATAAAGGGTTATGAAGGTCTGATCTTCGACAGTTTCAGTCCACGGGCTCTGAGGTCATAATTACCCAGTTTGTGCTAACTATAACCGAACTTCGGAATAGCAATTTGCGTTTTGATTTGTTTAATAGTTTGATATTGAATTGGTCTAGCATGTTAAATGATAGATCCAGTTCAACTTCATTACAAACTTCTGTAATTCCTATTTATAACCCAACTTCTAATTCTTACAGTCTTCTAACTCCAGAGTTTCACAGTCCTCTTCTAAAAATGAAAAATACAACTCAATAGACTCAGAGTTTTATCCAAACCATGAATTAGCCAACACACAAAAACCTAACAATGGTTAAGTAAAATTCTCGACAGTTGGAATAACTTTCCTATAGATTTCACTTTACCCCCCTGAAAAACAAACATAAGGTTACATTCCTCTACAATTGAACAAACGTTGGACTATTTTAGTAACATGTACATTGCTACCCATTTAGAAAAATATGACCATTTGGCTCACTTCTCCGATCATGGGTCCATTGTTGGATTCATGCAAAATTTCTTTTAACTTCTCTTTTGCCATAGCCTTTGTGAAAATGTATTTCACTTATCATTGGTCCTATTTTTGAATTAACACCACTAATCATTTTGCTCTATGCACCATGTGATGAACAGACCTATGTGAACATTCTCTTCTGCAAATAACCATATATATATGGCTTCAATTCCCTCTTTTGCACATAAATATTTTTAATTATATATGTGTCGCTCACCATAGAATAAGAGACACTTAGGTGGCTTTTCCTCTTACACATGAACATTCTTCTTTTGTATATGATCATATATTATTTTTTTCCTTTTGCACATGAATATTTTCAATTATGTAAGTATCTCTCACTCTATGGTGAGGGATAGAATATATATATATATATTCCTGATCCAATGCGTGCGGCGCACACTGAATGGCTTTGGAGCCCACCTATTGGCCCACTTCAAGATAGGAGGGATTTGAAGATTTGGATGGGGCCTTTCTATGTAAAAAAAAAAAACAACCCCATCCAATCATCATCCTAACCCTCTCATCTACATTCCATAAGTCCAGTCCATTCGGATGGATGGGTATATAGTCGATCCAATAGTCCATTCCATTTGGGTGGATGCAAACCGAAGGGGTTTGTGACCTATAAGGTTTGGGAGGAGCAGGTGCGGTCCACTAACCATCAGGTGGGGCCCACAATGGGCGCACACTATGTGCACCGCACGCATAGGATATATATCTGTGTGTATATGAAAATTTTACAAGCTTCCATTACAGTCTTACAGTACAAGCCACCTCATGGAGCAACCTACTGGTCCATCCGAGTGCACCATCTAAATCCCCTCCTATTTACACAGGTCCCACTTAATTTTGATAGATCTAAATGGAGTGAGCCGTTGGATGAATGGTCAATTTTATTATTCTATACAAAGTCGTTAAACTTGTGGACCACGGATGAATGGGTTAGAAGTATTAGATTGACTTCAAATTTGATATCTAGATTGGCCCCACTTGGATTTTTTGATCCCCTCACATGCTATACATCATTTAATACTGGAGGGAAATGGAAGACATTTGTAAAGAAAAATAAGGACATATATAGGTGTTTTGAAAAAAAAATCTCTTGGCCCAACCTGTTCACTTTGGAAGTGATGAGATAGAAGTGGGACATGCTTTTAGTTAGATGTTACAGATAGGAAATTTGGAGGACATATTAATGGAGTCCACAGATGGAAAAAACCAATTTGATCAAAATAAATAGCTTTTATCTTTTATTGCCCCACTAAAGTTCACTTTATTAGCAGTAGAGACTAGAGCCCACCATTTCATTGAGCACCATGAAAAACTTAAGATTCTAGTAATTGGATGGTGGGCCCAATTTTTATTGAATTGAAGTAAGCTCATTTCAAGGACCAGACGTGACTTCCTTTTGTTAGAGGTTACAAGGTGCCATAAATGCCCCTTTTCTAAGGAGGCAGTTTGAGATAGGGGAGTTTTTTAGAATCTCTGAATATATATATAGGGAAATTCTCAAAAAGACTCTTTTTTGCGCCCCCTCTTTTTTTTGGTCATAGGGCCCATATTGTGTCAATCAAGTCTTTTCACACACACTACCCCCAATAAATGGTCACAAGTCCAAACTTTTCTTCATCGTTGGATTGACATCATAATAAAATGATGCCTCTAAACCATTAAATTTTAGGACCATGGATCAAAAGGTTAGGATGATCTTATGGGCTCAAGATTTTGCATGTAGGTAAGCCTCATATGGATCTTTTCATTCAATAAACTTCCATGATCATCATACATCCTAATGGGCCAAACTAGGAAAAGCATTTTTTAGCTTCCCCCATATATATGGGGAACATTCATATGCATCTTTCTCTCCCTTTTTAGAAATTTTCAAGTACAAAACGTACTTTTCAAGTACATAGGGTGAGGTACAAAATGCACTTTTCATATACAAAAAGAGGAGTACGAGGGAAAAATGCATATAAATATTTATATATATATATATATGAGGAGTTCTCCAAAATATCCCATTAATAAAGGGGCGTTTTTGTCCCACTTTGAACAACCAACGACGACAGCTCCTTAGCATTGATGTCGTATTTGCAAAACATGGACAGTAACTCCCGGCTCCCAGTAGCTCCTGAACCATGCTGCACACTTGCACAGCCCGGGCGCGTTTCCCGGGCTGTGGAGACTTTTTTTTAATTCCTAGGGAAAACTTCATGTCTCTCTCTTTCTCTCAAATTAAATGGACCCATCCCATACCAAATTCCACTCTTAATAGTAGTGAAGCCCACACTAATTTAATGATAAATCATACAGTAGGCCCAACGTACTTTTTTAAGTGAAGTTTGGGGCAGCCCCATATGTGATGGGGCCAATTTGTTTTGTTTGCTTTTATTTTTCAAGTTTCTCCCACTGATGGGCATCATGAGTTCTCTTTTTTTTTTTATCTATTATCATATTATGAAGTTTCAAGTTTTTTTAGTGATTGATCAATGGATAACACTTATTTAAGTGAAATTTAGGGCGGCCCGTATGAGATGGTGTGATTTGTTTTGATTGCTTCTGATTTTTAAGTGGATCCCACTAAGGAGCTGCATCATGAATTTCTTGTCCATCATCATAATATTATGAAATTTCATATTTTTTTAATGATTGAACAACGGTGGGACTAACTCCTATTGGATTGGAATTTGGTGAAATCATATAATAGTGGACCCATTGATCTCAAACTTCTCGTTAATCTCCAAAGATATGGAACCGGTCCTTATGTGCAGAAAAGATTACCAAACATCTTGATTTGGAGAAAAAGTAGGGAAAGTTTGAATTCATCTTATCTAGAGAAGAGAAAAATTAGGTAGGAGCTGGCTTCTTACCCAAGTGGATCATAACTCCACCTAAGGATTTATTTTCATTAATTCATCCGTATCCGTATTTGAGAATATCAAAAGGGAGTTTCTGCCTCTATCTAATAGCCAATGATTTGTAGGAGACTATTTAGGAGAGAGAATGGATAAGTGCATCATTGATGACACCTGTCACACTTTCATGGGCTAAAAGAAAGAACAAACGCACAGGGAGTTTTTTTTTTGTGAAAAATGCCCGGGGAGTTTTGTAGCGTGTTATATATATATTTTTATATGAAATTCTCACCAATGATTTGTTAGTATTTTAAGAGGGAAAATATACAAGTGAGAACTAGTTCTCACCATGCTTCCGAGAGAACTATTGGTGGGGCCCACTTAGAAACCAATCCAAACCGTGCATAAACAGTGACCTTTCTTGATAGTTACTAATCCTGAGGTTTGACACCCATCCAAATGGATTGGATATATGTATCACTGATGATACATGTCACAATTTTATTGGCTAAAAGAGGGGCGTTTTTTTATTTTAGAAAAAAGCCCGGGGAGTTTTGTAACATAACTCATATATATATATATATATAGAGAGAGAGAGAGAACCAGTCCTATAAGGATTGTTTTTACAACTTATGGTGCGGACCGCCTAGTGGGGCCCATCATGAGACCCTACTGGTCATGAGACAGAGGGGGACCAAAAGATCCAACGGGGCCAACTTACATATCAAATTTGAAGTCAATATGATACCCCTAACCCCTTCATCCAGGGTCCACAAGTTTAGTAGCTTTATATCAAACAAGAAAATTGACCCTCAATTTAACGGTCTAGTTTATCCAAATCCATGCGAATTCATAGGATTCGGTGCCTATTAAGGGCTTGTTAATGTGTGGTCAATTTGGATGTATCATAAGGTGGGCTCCAGTAGGCATTCCGAATTGTGCAGACCATAAGGACAAACCTAATAGGACCGGTTCCCATATATAAATAAATAAATATGGGAAATATTCAAGTGAGAACTAGTTCTCACCTATTATATGAGAACTTTTTTGCGGGGCCTAACTAACAACCCATCCAAACCTATCAACTAATAGGAAACCGCCTGATAGTCACTAATCCCAAGGATTGACACACATCCGAATGGACTGAACCGTTGGATCGAGGGTTGAATATTTTTTTGAATATGAAGCCATTAAACTTGTGGGCCATGGATGAAGGGGTTAGGGGCATGGGTTTGGAGTCAAACTTGATACTTAGGGTGGTCTCACGTAGATCTTTCCATCCCCCATCCCCAAATGGGGCCCACAATTGGGCCCCACAAAAAAGTTCTCATATAATATGTGAGAACTAGTTCTCACCTGAATATTACCCAATAAATATATATATATATATATATATGGGCAAGGCTCTCCTAAGCTTAGGCTTAGGATAAGATTCCGTAAGCTAACACTTCTGGGGCCCACCCTTGGTCCATCCAAATGGACCAAACACACGAACCCCCTAAATTGCACATGTCCACCAACTTTTGGTTAGATCCAAATTTACTAGACTGTTTGATCGATTGTGTACTGATCCGAATGGACCGTTGACCATTAAATTTTTGGTGCCCAGATGGAGATGATAGAAACCATGGTTGGGGCTGATTTTTTGCAGGAAGGAGGGTCCCACGGAGTCCTTGAAATCTCCCCCACCCCCATCCCCATTGGGGTCCCCAGGTGGGCCCCACTATACAATTGAACTTACTTCAGCTTACCTTATTCTAAGCTTCAGCTTAGGAGAGCTGGGCGTATGTATATATCATAATCCTCCCATAGAAAAGAGGCAGCATTCCTTTCAGTCTTAAACAATAGAAAAAAGACATTTTTGCCCCCACCTTGCTTTAATTCCCTAGAGATTCTAACAAAGAAGGTAAATCAGCCCAAACTATTCAGTGGACAGGTTTTCATTCCTTATTGATGGAGCTCTATTTTGGTGTGACAGGTTTTCGCATTGTATCTGAGGCCTAAGAAGGACCACAATTACCGGATCTACTGGAACATCTACCACCATTCAGTGGGATATACTGTGATCGTCTTGAGCATAACCAATGTCTTCAAAGGTCTAGACATCTTGAATCCAAAAGATCAATGGAGAATTGCTTATGTTGTTGTCATCATCGTCTTGGGTGCAATTGCACTTGCGTTGGAATTTGTTACGTGGATACTAGTTTTGTGGAGGAAGTCCCACAAATCTACTGGGCTTTCTAGTGGCTCTAACAACATTGCTTAGTGGAATTTTCCATTTGATATCCCTAGTTCTCATCTAGATTTTTGGGAATTTAGTGTTTTTCATAGATGTTTGCCATTTTTCCTTGTAATAGTATTGTTCTTTCTAGTGTGTGTGTGTGTGTCTTTTTTTTATATTATTATTATTATCATCAGATTTAGGAATGTCAATAGGTTAATTAGGTAATCCAAACAAGTTTCCACAGGACCAGTACTTGTACCTTTATTAGACATTGGTTTGGGAAGTGGGATACAAAACCTGCACCCTTAACTTACTGATATTTAGTGACATATACCCATATCTTATTGATGTTTAATGACTTTGACATATATATATATATATATATATGAAGCTCGTGCGATTTGATTACTCCCAATTTTAAATCAGTTTTGACTGTATCATCTCAATTAGAAAGTCTCTTATATGATCTAGATTCATTAATCGTTATCAAAGAGGGGGTAATCATGAACCAGAGTCCAACCAAGCCAGCAGCCCAACCTGAATAAGATACACAACTAATGCAAAAATTAGATTATTTTTTTCTCACTAATGGTAGCACAGACACATACCCTTTAACATATAAACATGGAACCCAACCAGTTATGCTACAACTTTAGATAGTAAGTGGAGATTCTAAACGCACCCACATGTATTGCTGTACACACCCACAAATTTTTTTTTTTAATTACCAAAATAGCCTCGGGTGAAATGACGAAATTACCCGCTCTTCATCAACATCCTCCCTCTCTTCCTTTGCACGGTGTTTCAGATGAACTTGGTCGTCTTCTTCTTGCATCTGCTTCTTCTTATTCTTCATTATCCATTATTTCCATACTGTTCTTACCTCATTTCTCCCCATTGATCTTCATCTCTTTCCTCATCATCATCTTCTCCAACTCTTAAAAAGTATCAAAGTCTCCTCCATTTATTTAAAGATATTGGAGGCACTCATCTCCCTACACCACATTGTCCATCGGAAGTAGGCATTTTCAATATGGACTTGCAACTAACGGTCTACGAAGAGGAGGTATACACTTGACTTCGTTTCCAGCATTTTAATTAAAATTCGTGCGTCCTGCTCGGCATTCCAGAGCCGTGCAAATGAATATTGCACGGCGAAATACTATCAAACATATTAGATTTGAACGGCATAAATATGCCGTGCAAAAATATTTTGCACGGCTATTTATGCCATTCAAATGAGTTTTGCACGGACATGTAGGCCGTGCAGAAAATGTTTGCACGGCATATTTATGCCGTGCAAAAATATTTTGCACGGCAATAGTAAACCGAGCATATTTCACAAGGACAGTATATAGTTTCGTTTATTAATATACTAAGATTTAGCAATCATATTTTCAGGAGAATCAGTCAACTGGTGCGAGTGAGTGCTCTTTGGATTTTACTAATGTCTTCACCACTGACATGATATTTAGAAGCCGAGAGGACCTAATCCAATGGACAAGGGAAGTTGGAAAGATTCATGGCTTGGTAATTGTAATCAAAACTTCAGATGCTGGTGGAGATGGTAGGAAGCCGAGAATAATTTTATCTTGTGAGAGAAGCGGAAGCTATAAGGGTCCATCGAAGGTCCCCGAAAAGAGAAATCCTAATAAGGCAACGGGAACGAAGAAGTGTAATTGCCCTTTTGCTTTGAAGGGCCGAAAGTTGGCAAATGATGATGATTGGATGTTAACAGTGGTTTGTGGGTTGCACAATCATCCAAATGCAAAACATCTCGAGGGGCACTCATTTGCTGGAAGGCTTTCAGGGGAGGAAATCAATATTTTGATTGATATGTCGAAGAGTATGGTGAAGCCAAGGAACATCCTTCGTACTTTGCAAGAAAGGGACGTGCGCAACACCAGTACGATGAAGAGTATCTACAATGCCCGTCAGAAGTGGAGGGTGACTGAGTTGGCCGGTCGATCACAGATGCAACAACTCATGATGCATTTGGAGCAGAACAACTACATTGAGTATCACACTAGCAACCCTGCTACAGATGCTACGATGGACCTATTCTGGGCACATCCATCATGTATTCAGTTGTACGTGCATTTTCAGAAGTTCTGATAATGGATTGCACGTACAAGACTAATAGATATCGACTTCCCTTGCTTGAGATCGTTGGTGTGACATCCACTCAACTGACTTTTTCCGTTGCTTTTGTGTACCTTGAATAAGAGAGGGAGGCCAATTACAGATGGGCTTTGGAGAGGCTTAAGGAATTGATGGATAGATGTATTATGCCCCGTGTCGTTGTAACCGATAGAGAGTTAGCACTCATCAATACAATACACGTTGTCTTTCCGAATGCAGCAAGCTTATTATGCAGGTGGCATATTTCTAGGAACATCTTGGCAAATTGTAAGAAGTATTTTGAGACCAACGACAGATGGGATGCGTTTATATCTAGTTGGAACATGTTGGTAGTCTCTCCCACTGAAAATGACTACATTCAGTTTCTAAGTGCATTGGACCGGAATTTCTGTGGGTATCCAAACGCTGTTGATTATGTGAAGAAATCGTGGTTGAATAACCATAAGGAACAATTTGTAGCTGCTTGGACGGATCGGCATATGCACTTTGGAAACGTGACTACGAATAGGGCTGAGAGCGCACATGCAAAATTGAAGAGACACCTTGGCACATCGAACATTAGCTTTGATGCGTCCTGGCAGGTTATCCATGCATTGCTTAAGTTGCTCTTAATGGAGATAAAGGCTTCATTTGAAAAGAGCATGAACACCGTGCAAAATAAGTTCAAACCGGCACTGTTTCGCGAGTTGAGAGGATTTATATCAAGGAATGCTTTGGATATAATACTGAATGAGTCAATCAGAGCTGGTTATATTGGTCCAGATTCCTTGGCATGTGGGTGCGTAATTCGACGGACCCATGGGTTACCATGTGCACACGAGATTGCCGAATACATAAGGGAAGGCACTCAAATACCACTGAGTTATGTCCATCAATACTGGAGGAAGCTCAATTTAGACTCCACTAAGGAGAATGTAGCCCCCGAATTAACCACAACTTCCGAGTTCGAATTGATCAATAAGAAATTTCAGAGTACCGATCAGGCTGGTAAAATACAAATATTGAAAAAACTAAGAGAGTTGGGGTGTCCTTCATTTACTTCTCTTCTTGAACCGGAAGTTAAATTGAACACCCGGGGTCGTTCATCCTCGAAAAAGAAGAAGTTGGATCGGTCTACGCGTCAGGAACCATCTGCTTTTGAGTATGCACTCTCGATCGAAGATAGCGTTCCATCGAGAACCAACAGTCTAGATTTAAAGAAGGGGAAGGAGAAATTAAATGTTCGACGCACTCGTTCAAGCACGTTCGAGCATCATTTTCCTAAGTCATTAGGACCCTATATCGAGACTATTAAGGATGTCGAGGCGGATGGTAACTGTGGATTCAGAGCAATAGCTGGTCTTTTGGGAATGAGCGAGGATGGTTGGATGCAGGTTAGGCTGGATTTGAGCAATGAACTACAGAGGCATCAAAATTATTATTCATTGCTATATGGAGGAGATGATAGGGTTGGGGAGCTGTATTATACCTTGGCGTACTATGATAGCCATCCTCCATATGCTCGTTGGATGACAATGCCAGACATGGGTCACCTGGTAGCTTCATATTATAATGTTGTATTGATCCATCTTTCTTTGCAACAGTGCCTTACTTTCCTGCCTTTGAAATCAACCCCGATTCCATCTTCTGATCGTAAAGTTATCGCGATTGGTTTCGTCAATGGTAACCATTTTGTTCAAGTCTTCATAACACCCGGGGCTCCCATGCCTCCCATTGCGACAAATTGGTATAGACACCACCATCCTAATGCTGACGGATGGCAACTACCATATGCTCAGAACATCGAGCGATTCAAAGAAATAATTGGAGACAGTGTCGCAACACGGGAGTCGGTTAATCTTGACAGTGATTAATTTCTTGTACTTTGAACTTGATGTAAACAAATTTAGTAAGGGATGTTGAAATGCAATCAAGCTTTTATGCTATGATTTTTTTTTTTTTTGGTTTATTCCATCATAACCCTCCTTAGTTGATTGTGGGTTGGCAAATCTATCATACACTAAAACATATATTACAAGGCACACAAGTAGATGTGCAAAACCATTCTGCACGGCCAACAGTTGCTGTGCAGAATGGAACATGCTCGGTACATGTTGGCCGAATATATAGTTTCTGCACAGTACATGTTGGCCGAGCAGAATTAATCTGCACGGTACATGTTGGCCGAACAGATTGCATCTGCATGGTATATGTTTGCCGTGCAATATTGATACGCGTGGATTAGTCATGCATTACTGTAGACTAGTGGAACTTTTTGTATCCCACTTCGAAGAGGCATGTAGATGTTCATCAAAAAAATAAAAAAAATAAAAGGCATCAACCATTTCATGACCAGAAGTCAAAAAGCAAACAAGTTCTTATACAAGAATTAATAATCCTTAATTGACATGTTAAAGTTTGTAGTACACTGTTTTCTTGCAATTACTTATACATCTCAAAAGAAGGATACATTGTTCAATCCAAAATTCCTAAGGAGCCTGGAGCAATCTCAGCTTACAGTTTCACTGTTGGAGAGTATCATTGGGTTACGTTCGCTTGTCCATCGAACACGGCATTACCAGATGAATTCCTCAATCGTATGAAGAGTAAATGGATTCTGACACATATGGGCTTTAGAAATCCATATCAGTGTTTTATGGGGTTCAAAAGCCCATATGTATCAGAATCCACTTACTCTTAATACGATTGAGGAAGTCATATGGTAATGTCGTGTTCGATGGACAAGCGAACGTAACCCAATGATACTCTCCAACAGTGAAACTGTAAGCTAATATATATCCCATCTCAAACAAAAAGTGAAAATATTCCTTCATGAAATTACTTATACATCTCACACAAAAAAAAAATATCATCTGGAAAAAAACAAATGGAACAATCCAAAAGTCCTCCGAGCATCAATGTTACGCACGCCGACGATACGTCACCGGCAAGCCATCAAGAATCTCGAGGGTAGTCTGCAGTGCCCTCTGGTAGAAGTCAACTGGCTGGTCACCTCGTTCAAGCGTGGCACGAATATGGTCCTTCGCTCGAAGGATCTATAAGAAACAATAGAATGTGTGATAGGAAATTTTAAACAATAGTTGCATCGATGTATGAAATAAGATAGTTTACAATGCACTCACCGTTCTCGAAGTCGGGTCCTCTCTACCCTCATTAGGGTCATAGTGGGAATGGCGGGCGGGGTTCTGTACACGAGGGTGAGATATCCTAGTGTACCACTCGAGGTAGTCCGGTGAACACTCCCATGCATGATGTGCACGATGGCCGCGGTGCGCAAGAGATAATACATGGTCCTCCCAAGTAATCCAATCTGGTCCAGAAACATATAGGAGACCTTATATTTACCGACAGTACTACCCCGAGTAGCACGGATGGGGGCGAGAGGTGCAGGTAGGATGGTCTGTACAAAGCCGAATTGTCGAAGAACCCTGTGTGGGTGGTAGGGTTCAATGACATCTAGGGCTCTCAAGCAACCACAGAAGAAGGATATCTGCTGTAGTGGATGATGGGCCCTGGCACTAGCATACGGATCCCAAGCAATCTGTCACAAGTAAACGAAACAAGTCACTAATATAATAAAACATGCTCCTTGTCAAAAAATGTAAAAGAAAAAAGTAAAGAAAGTCAGAAATATATAACAAAAAACGCTCTATTGGGTGCTCACCTCACTCGGGTGTAAGGCATCCAATCTCTCCCGCATCAGCTGTATGTTTTCAATGGCATTTCCGAAATCCTGTCCAGGATTCCAACGGCTTGCTAGAGGCATCCCTGCAGTGTATCCCCATTGTGCAGGAGGACGTGCCAATGGGAAGTGCCCGTACACTACCCAAGACTACAAATGACAAATATTAATAATCATACAATACTTATATCAATTATAATGAAAAAGGTATATGCATATATAAAATGTACCGGTCTTACCGTGAGCAGTGTCAAATAGTCCAGCAATCTGCCGCACATCTGCCCTCGTGGCGGTCCCCAACTGGCGATACAGATACGCCAGTGCGGCAGCCCCCCATGCGTATTGACGGACCCGTGGCAGGTCCATCAATAAGGATAAGTAGTAGACAGGAACCCTCGTGAATAGTGTACAGCCCAACAGATAAAGAAGATATCCTCTGGCTGCACACTCTACCTCCTCAACCGACGACGCAGGAGTCACTTCGCCGCACACCCGTCGGATCCACCCCATCCTCACTACCCCACCCCGTGCCAGGTTCAACTCTGCTGCTGCAGATTCCCTATCCACACCCAGTCCTAACTCGAGTAGATCTACTTGGTCAGTAAATCTCATAGTAGCAAATACATGGACAGGAAGTCCAGTGACTGGGATGCCAAGTAGAGAACTCACATCATCTAATGTGATCGTCATCTCACCAAACGGCATGTGGAAGGTATTGGTCTCGGGCTGCCATCTCTCCACAAAGCTCGAGACCAAGGGACAAGAGATATATCGGTAGCTGAAATGCCTCAGGTCTGCCAATCTAGACTCTTCTATGATAGCGCGAAACATAGGCACCTCAATATCAAGACGATCTCCAGGGCGAGGTATGTACTAGTCCTTCAACTGGCGCCAATGACTGATACATTTGACCGGGCCACGTTCCTGCACATTACAAGTATAGTATAAATCTTCATTAGCATCTGGTATTATATAAATAATTAGTTAAAACATATAAAGAATTAACGTGTACCTCCCAATCCCATATGGATATGGCCACGTGAGTCCTGACACTCACAAGGACGGACTCGTCGGCCGAACCGCCTGGAATAGGGCCATCCCCTGCTGCCGAGGCATGAGGACTGGATGGCTGTGCCTGGTCCTCTGAGGAATCATCCTCCCCTATTGGCGCAATAGGGGTACTAGACGGTTGGGGAGGACAAGACAGCCCTGCCTCATCCTCTGAGGAATCATCCTCTGAAGAGCTCTCAGGCAGTGGATCCTGCCGTAATTTGCGTCTTCGTTCAGACGCCGTTGGCCGTTGACGGCCGGCGGTCAAAGTAGTAGCATGCACACCTCGGCGAGGAGGTCTAGTAACGCCAACCTTCACCCGCACTCTGGATGGATCGCTAGAAGTACTACCACATCCACCTATAGGATGTGAGATGCCACCAATACAGCGAGCTGGTCTCCTCGGCATATCTTCCAATCTGGATTTAAATAAAAATCAGTACGAAGAAAAAAACATTCTAGGAAGAAATCTGATTTTCTTGTACTGCTCGGTTCAACAGTGTCGTGCAAAATCATTCTGCACGGTACTATTTCTGCGTGCAACAATTTTATGCACGGTATATATTTACCGTGCATATTTGTTTTGCACGGTGAACATGTTCCGTGCAAAACAGTTATGCACGGTTTCTTTTATCGTGCAAAAAATCTGTATACGGTAAACATTTGCCGTGCACAACAATTGGTGCACGGTTCTGCAATGCCGAGCAGATCGCGAAAACTGCCACGAGTTTTGAAAAAGTGTCGAGGGTTTCATCACTTCGAATGCACATGAATTAGCTCTTAATAAACTTATCAAATATCTAACAAAGAAATTATGACCTAAAAGGAATGTAAAAATGAAAAGCAAAAGAACAAGAAGAAAATGAAAAAGAAGAAGAAGAAGAATCACCTGAGCATCCTGTGAAGAAGAAGAAGAAGAAGAAGAAGAAGCGATGTACACTGCTTGGAGGGAGAACGACCAACAATAGGGAAGGCCAGAAGAGGAGGTGCACTACTGCTCTTCGCTCGGTTTTTCAAAAATGCTTGACGAGGGAAATGGAGAGGAGGAGAACGACCTGGGTTTCTTGTAAGGGTAGTTTGGGGAATAGTGTGGGTGGGCTCAGCAAAATGATTTTAAGAAAATAAAAGAAGGAGGTGAGTTCAGCAAGTGGGTGCATACAGCAATATGTGTGGGCGCATATAGAATCACCCATAAAAATATGGGCTATCCGGGCTTGGGCTTAACCTTTTTCAGCAGATTAACCTTCGGCCAAGCACTTATGCTCTGAATTGGACTAGGGATGGACTTAGGCCAATGATCTAAGAAAATGAGTCGAGCCTGGATATTGCACAACCCGCCCCCAACTAATGCCATGTGCACCCCTATTATCAACCTTTCATACTTTAATTTTAAGTACTAGATTATCACATAATCTGGACTCTCCATCTATAATAGATTGTTTTTCTTCTTATTATATATAATGTTGTTTAATATAAAGTTTCCTTATGCTCAAGTAGTACAATAAATCTCCAATATAAAAATCTAAAGCACTACAAATTCTAGATGGTATCATTTTATTATGTATTATTTAGGTACATTTTAAGTATTTGATATATATTTTATTAGATGATTGTGTAGCTTTCAATTATAATTAACTAAGGTTTTTCTCTATTTCTTAATTGAATGAGTGTTTAATTTATAATTTATGGCCTTCATCATTTCAATACATAACTTTTTAAATGACAGTGCAAGAAAACACGACCATGCTCAGGATGGGCTATGATGCTAGTTATTATATATGAAGCTAGGGCAATTTGATTTAGAAACCGAAATTCAATTTTGGGATTGATTTTGATCTTATTTTTACTAGAGTCCAATTAATTTTGACTAATTTTTAGATAGAGAGATGCTTTTGGTTTGAAAGTTCATCCTCGTCCAAAATCTCTTTTGTGCTAGCCTGATCTAATAAGAGGGACCTTCTTTCTCTCTCTTTCCTTCCTCATATCTTGTGTTTTACTTTTTCTTATTTTCTTTTTGTTATGGGGGTAAGAATTATGTTGTGTATGGGTATTGTTATACAAGCATACAAATATATTTTGAAGAGAGAGAAAGCTTTTAGGGATTTTACCTCGGTGGAGCCCACTCAAACCAAACCCCAAGATTTGATCTCAATTTCTTAAACATCATGTTACCAAATTGAAAACTTTAAAATAAAAGTCTCAACTATACTAAAGTTAAGGGCTTTCATCATCGTCGTCGTCACCACCATCTCGTTATAAATCTAATGTGACATAGATCATGGCTCATCTTGCTCTTGAAACATCCAGTCAATCAATTATCAACCTTTTGTTTTTCTCTAAAACATTAAACTATAGACGATCAACAGTGAGCATGGATTGGGTTGAAATTAATAATATTTGCCTTGATGAAGAAAGTAAGTATTTTTTAACGGTTTAAAAATTATTTTATTTTTTTAATAAATTTATTTAATGACTTCTAAAACTAAATATTTTAGATGCAGTTAACTTTGGATGAGAATTGAATTGAAATAAAATTTGCTAGGGCTCAGCGCGGGATCCTTTTGCTAGTACCTATATAAAATGGACTAATGGAGGGCCTAAACTCGATCCCATTTAGGAATTAAACCTAATACCCACATATGAATATTAGAAGATCTCATTTGTTTGTTTGGTATTGATTTGGTACTAAACATTGCCTTCCTATAAGAGAGGATAAATTCAAAAGGTGAAGGTGAACTATAAAAACGGCCATCAAATAAGTCTCTCTTTAAGGAAATCATTACCTGGGCATCACCTTAGTAAAATCCAATCATAGAAAAGTGAGGGTCTCATCTACATCACCACCTTAATCCTCCACTCTTCACTTCCACATTTTTTTCTAGTACCCAGCCAATATAATTATCAGTACCTACCTACGGTAAACTTGGAGGACCAGATTTCTTTAAATCGGGGAGAATGTAAGGACCCACACCCAATTTTACCCTGATATGAATATCCAATAGTATTGACCCAAACCATGTGTGCTTCTAGACCCCACTCTATGCATTTAGCATTACATGACTTTTTTTTTTTTTAAGGTTGAGGGTACGAAACTACGATATCACACTGGGGCCACAGGGGAATTACCTGGCTCCCCTTGGGCTTAAAGGGATTTGTCGGGCCCAAAGCCCTCTGATAAAATAAAATAAAATAAAGCAAAGCATCACTGACGTACGTCATATAAATGAATAATTTGGAATTAACCTATAAATTGTTTATAAATAGACAATAATTGTGAATTATGAGAATTAGTGGTAAAGTTAATAGGACTTCATGCATTAATAAACTAGATCAATCCAAGACTCGGAATTTTTACAATGATTTGTGGTATGAACCTCATTGGCTTTGCCCCTGCGGGAGTTTCAAGGTTCCGTGACTTGTTTTCCCATTTCACGTAAATTTTGCTTGTGCAAGTCAAGGTGATGCACGAGCTTTCTTTGAAATTAGTTCGTAACATCTTTCGAATAAAAATTTTCAAAGAAATCTTTAAAAAAGGCTTTCACAAAATAAAAATAAAAATAAATAAAAATAAAAAAAAGCTCGCAGGAGCTAATTTCTCTGTTTTTCTACAGAATAAGTCTTCAAGTATATGTTTGGCATATTTCTCTGCATTTGATGGGTTGGGCCGTAATAGGCCAGGCCGCAACATGTTGACCAGCATGCCCATTTTACACCTCTACCCGGAGCTAGGGCTTTTTCAGAAAAATAAAAGATCTCATTTTCAGGGCTTTCCTATAGCAGGGCTGGCTCCCCTTGTCAAGGGCCAGACTGACAGGCCTAAGTACAAAGGCAGTAGTTTGGAGTAGTGTTAGGAGTTCACTGAACTATGGTTTTTAGACCCACTGGTGAAATGGTATTTAGATTGGCTTACTTCTTCTTTTTTTTTGCTTAAAGGGTAATTGAATTAAAGAAAGAAGAAAAGCAGAAACAAGAAGAGAATATACATAGGTCAAATTTGACCCCAAAAATAAGCTCTGGCTCAAAACTGAGACAAAAGCAAAAGGAGTAGCTGAACGAAGCTGAACGGGCAAACAGAAAGGAGAACCGAGGGCCCTAATCTGATCTGGACGAATTGCTTACGGGCTGAGGAGGCTTGATGGAGAGAGGAGCCTTGATCAAGCTACAGAGAGGAGATGCCCAAATGAAGAGGGGAGGCGAGCTGCAGATGATGAGGCTGACGTTCTGCACAGAGAAAATGCCAAAGAATGTTGTGTTGCAAAACCCGGATCTGGGTCGCCCAATTGATCTGTCTAAGGTGCTCCGCAGGAGAACCGAGAGAATGAGGGTAGAGATAGAGGGCTCTGGTCTGATCTAGACGAATTTATGGCGGGCTGAGGAGGCTTGATGAAGAGAGGAGCCTTGATCAAGCTACGGATAGGAGACGCCCATTTGATGAGGAGAGGCGAGATGCAGATTATGAGGCTGACGGTCTGCATAGAGAAGACACCCAAAGATGTTGGGCTGCAAAATCTTGATCTGGGTCGCCCAATTGATCTGGCTGAATTGTGAGGATTTCTCAGAATTGGGTCACCCAGCAGGGATTCCAAGGAAGAAGAGAAGGGATCTGAGTTGGTTGCTGCAGAAAGGTTTAGAAATTTTCCTCAAAGAGAATGAGAGAAATTCTTGGATTTGCTGCTAGATAGAGGAGAGGCGAATTTTCCTACCATCAAAGGTAGCTTTATTCCTTGCCTTCCACAGGAAGTAGAAAATATAGATGATGGTGGTTGCCATGTGTTTTTTGCTGGCCTGATCGTTCCCTTGAGTGAGAGCTTCCCAGATTGAAGAGGCTGAGAAGGAGCTAGGGGTTGTTGTGTTAGCTAAATGGCAAATCCACGTCCAAAGTGCTTTGGCTTTGTCACAATTGAAGAAGAGATGGCCTAAGGAGTCGTCTTCTTGGCAGCAGAGGTTGCATCTAAAGGCTAAAGAAAAGCCCAAGCTCTTCAGGCGATTTTTTGTAGGAGTCTTGTTGTGCACAAGGCGTCATCCAAAGTAGCAGACTTTATGGAGACAAATACCATTCCAGATGAAGAGGGGCCAGCTCAAAGTAGAGGCACTTGTTCGGATGAGATTCCAGGCAGCCTTCAGAGTCAGTTGTCCATCAGAAGAGTCTATCCATCTGAGAGAGTCCTTGGTGGATTGAGCAAGGGAGAGGGGAGAGGGAAGAGATGGAGTCTGAGAGGTAGCTCTGGATTTCTGGAGGCAGGTGAGAATGGATGATCCAAGCTCCAGATTGAATCAGGGAAGATAGCCTCTGATCCTGTGGAAAGGTATAATTAGGGAATCTAGTTGAAAGGGGAAGATTGTCAGCCCAAGAATCATGCCAGGCATTGATGTCCTGCCCATTGCCATATACCCAAGAACTTCCTTGCTGGATGTGAGTAGCAAGATTTCTGATTTTCCTCCAGATGCAGGAGCTATAAGTAGTGTTAGTCGGGCTCCAGATGGGATGATGCTTGAAATACCTTGTTTTGAACCAGGATGACCAGAGAGAGTTGCAAGTTGATGCATGCCAACCAAGCTTAACGAAATAAGCAATACTGATTTCAAAAAGTCTTCTGATGCCCAGGCCTCCTTCTGCCTTTGGGAGGAAAACAGTGGCCCAACTGACATAATTGAATTTTGAAGAATTTGCATTCCCTGACAAGAGGAATTGTCTCATTGCTCTTTCCAGAGCTTTGCAGGTCGAGGAGGGGATAGGCAAGGTGGCAGCCAGGTGAATAGCTATACTAGATAACACATGTCTGATGAGAATGAGGCGGCCTGCAAAGGATAGGAATTTGGCTTTCCAAGACTGCAGTCTCTTGTTGACTCTGTCTAAGAGGGAAGGAAGTGTTTCTTTTTAGGGGTTCCAAGAACTATGGGGATGCCCAAGTAGGTAAGCTGAGCCAAGGTTTCATGGATCCCAAGAACAGAGTTGATCTTGCGTTTCCTTCTGTGGCTACAGTTGCCAAATTTGAGGATGCTCTTTTGAAGGTTGATGAATTGGCCAGCGGCGGATTGGTAAGGCTCAAGGAGGTCCTGCAAGGCTTTTACACTGTGGGTATTTCCCTTAATGAGAATTAAGATGTCATCAGCAAAGAGAAGGTGAGAGGGAGTTGATGGGACAATGGAGAGGTGGTGGATAATCTTTTGCGTTTGGAGGATGAGAAGGTGAAGGCTCAGGAGTTCTTCTGCAATGATGAAAAGATATGAGGACAGTGGGTCTCCTTGTCTAAGGCCACAAGATGAGCCAAAGAAGCCTTGGGGGAGACGATTGATGAGGACAGAGCCTTTAGAGGTGCAGACACATTCTTTGATCATGGAGATCCAATCTTCTGAGAAGTTAAAGAATTTTAGAGTTGCAAAGAGAAAGGGCCATTCCAATTTATCAAAAGCTTTCTTGATGTCTAGTTTGAGGCAGAAAGCCCCTTTCTTGAGTTTGGAGTTGAGCTTCTGGTAAAGCTCTTGGGCCATGGCTATGTGCTGATTTGTGCTTCTGCCTTTGATACTGCCTGATGGGGGGACATTATGTTAGGCACAAGTGTGGAAAGCCTAGAAGCTAAATTTTTTGAAATAATTTTCTAAGAGAAGTTAAGCAGGCTAATTGGTCTGAAGTCGGTGAAGGTAGCTGGGGACTTGGTTTTGGGGATGAGGGCTAGGAAGTAGGCATTTGAAGCTTTAAGGAGTTTTTTTTTTTTTTGTATGGAAAAAATGCTAAACTGCCTGAATTACTAAACTACCAATGGTGCTCCAAGTCGAGATGTAAAACATCCCATTGAATCTGTCTGGCCCTGGGAGCTGTTATGCTTCAAGGAGAAGGCTGCTTTTTTATCTCTTCTATAGAGGGCATGCTAGTTAGAGAGGAATTGTCTGAGGTTGAGACCTTGGGGCTGTCAACCTGGAAGAGCTAAGGGCATGGGGGGACTTGGTGAGACTGAAGGAGGTTGGAGTAGAAATCCACTACTGCTGATTGGATGGATGCTTGGTCTTTCAGGATGGTGCCTGCTACTGAGATTTGGCTAATTTTGTTGAGAGCTTCTGGCCTTGGCTGATTGAAGGAAGAATTTCATATTTTGGTCACCCTCTTTCAGCCAAGAAATTCTTGATCTCTGTTGCCAGTGAATTTCTTGGGCTTTAAGGGCCTCATGAAGAGCTGACTTGGCTATCAAAAGATCTCTACTCTGAGAGCTTGTAAAGGGGCAGAGTCAAGGAGCTGTTGTTTCTGCTAAACCTGGGCCTCTGCTTCCTGGATGTTATGGCGAATGGTGCCAACGGTATTACTGCTCCATAGCTTTAGAGTTTGTTTCAGGGATTTGAGTTTTTGAGCAAGAATGAATTGAGGATTAACAGTATGGCCTGTATATGCTTCCCAGCTGGTTTTGACAACTTCTTGGAAGGCTATACAACAGCTTTGCTTCAACTCAAAGCTCGAACGCCACTGACAAACTGCAAAAACTCTAGCTGCTCCTTTTTTTCCCTCTTCAGGTTTGATTTTTCAACTTCATCACTGTGAAATACCCAACATATCAGCCCCGCCACAGTTGCATGATCCCCCTAGGGAAGCTCATCAGCTGTCCAGCCTTAATCCAACCTAAGCCCAGCTTATATTGGCCCGGGTTTTGCCGATTTATAGGGCCAGTGGCTAGGCCCATGTCCATTTTTGCCCAAAAGATATGCATGTCAGGCCAGGGACTTCATATTCTTATATTCTCAATCCAGCTCGAATATTTAACACAGGTTTTATATTTACAAACGGGAGGGCCTGGGGAAATTTTCAGCTGTGAAATGGATCAAGACCTACATATTAGGCTCAACCAGAAGAGGAGGGAAAGGTTTGGACATTCTCTGGGATTCTCATTGGGTGCACTCCTGCGTGATGTCTTGCGTTGATATGCGAAGCGAGCAGAACCAGATCCACCACCCAGGGACTCTCGTCTGCTCGTCTGCCTGCCTCCGCCCCCCAGTTCAGCTGCTCCAGCCGGTCTCCGCCCAGATCAGCCGATCCACCGATCCAGCCTCTGATCCGCCAAGCGTATAAACGATGTAGCTGATCCTTAACTTCATGTCAACCTGAGGAAATGGGTTTTTCCCCCTTTCTCCCCGCCCAGAACCCCCCTTCTTCACTGCCCTCTCTCCAGCCTTCACCTCTCCTTCCTCCTCCTCCTCTCCAGCCTTCACCTCCCCTTCCTCTCATCCCATCGATTCCTGCCTCCCTTCCACCTCAATCCAGTTCAATTGCTCCAGCTGCCCGCCCCCCCCCCCCCCCCCCCCCCCCGCTGCCACTGCCCCGCCCAGATCAGCTGATCCAACCTCTGCTCCGCCATGCGTTCCAGCTGCTGCTCCGCCTCCCCAGCACTTGCTCCCTTGGGCCTCCAGCTCAGTTCCAAATCCATCCTGGTCCTGGAATTTTCCACCTCTTCCCAGCCAGCCTACTGGTCAGCCAGCAAGACAGCAAACAGGTAAGCCTCTAGCTCCCTCTGTTTTCCCTACTCTGCCCAGCTTGGCTCCCCCTGTCGTTTTCCAACAACCTCCCACCCAGCTTCCTTCCTTTTGTGCTAACCTTTTCGCAGCACCTCAACCCTCCTACCATACTCCAAACTACCCTCCCACTAGCTGGAAAAGTGGTAGACCGGCTTTAACCATTCCCCAATCCATGCTCTCTTCTAGCAAAGAATCTTTTTCATTTGCAGTTATTGGTAAATTTGCAGGGAAACGCCCTTCCCTCGAGTGGGTTGAGGAGAAGGCTAAGTTCTGGCCCCTTTCTAGACCTTGTTTGGTCTCCCTCACCATCCATGGTAATTTCATCTTCCGCTTTAACTCCTCTGAAGACAAAGCCCATATCCTTGGCCTTTCCCCCCTTTCTATGGAAAGGAGGAAATTGTTCTTCCTCCCTTGGTCCCCTGGGCAAGATGAATCAGACTGGCCCTCCATTGTTCCAGTGTGGGTTAGGCTTTCAGGACTCCCTTATCATTGCTAGAGCCAGCACATTATCTTCTCCATAGCAAACTCCATTGGCCAACCTATCAAATTAGATGACATTACCTATGCTCAGCGGATTCTTACCTTTGCTAGGGTTCTGGTCAATGTTGACCTCTCCAAACCAAAACCTCAATCCATCCTTGTAGACCTGCAAGGAGAAAGAGAGCTGGAAATTGCAGTTTCCTTTGAAAACTTCCCTAGTCACTTCCACCAATCCAGACCTTCAGCTACCCAAACTGGCAAACATCCTCTTGGCATTGCTAGCCTAGACCCCACCCCTACTTCTCAGGCCACCAAAATCCTTCCTCCAAAATCCATCCCCCCTAACCTGAACCATACCCTGCTTGATCCCCCCAACCTTCCCCTGGACGAGTCTCACCCACCCAAGGAACAACAATCTGGCATAATATCTCTGGAACCCACTCTCACTAATGCCCCAACTCAGAACCTCTATCCCCCTTCCTCTGTCCCCATACCTCCTCCCCTAAACCCAACCAACTCTCCCTCTTTCTCTGTTACTCAGCCTCCGGCTCTCCTCAGCAGCTCTACTCCTCCGCTTACCAACAGCTCACCTGGGAATGATAAAGTTAAGACTACTCCTTTAACCTCAACCAAGATTCCAGCTAACTCTCCCTCCCTCAATGACCTACCCCATGATGTTGTCTCTACAGCTTTAGAGAAAATCCCAACTCCAACCATTGACACTTCCAACATTTTCTCCGTCCTGGATAACTGCTCCTTTCTGGACCCACCTTTTAATCCTAACTCATATGGAATTAATCTTCAAACTGTTTCTGAATATAACTCTTCCACAGGCACGGCGCCACCCCCCCCCCCCCCCCCCCCCCCCCCCCGGTTTTGAGCAGCCTCATGACACCTCATACTCTCTGGCCAATCCTGCCCGAGGTCATCCAGCAGAACTCCCTCAGGTCAGTATCACAGTTAACTCAGCTGCAGGCCTTCCCAAACATCACCCAAAAAGCAAAGGCAAGCCTAGCTGCCCTATCTCAGGTAAGGGCCCGGTAACCAGGAGGTCTAGAAGTAAGCGCACCTCCCCCCCCCCCCTCTTCCCCATGTTAAAGGCCCTTTTCTGGAACTGTAGGGGAATAGCCAACCTGCCTACAAAAAGAGTTCTGGCTAACCTGGTCCGAAATCACCAACCAGACCTAATCTTCTTATCTGAACCAATGACTCCCTTCTCCTCTACACAATCCCTTGGCCTCTCCTCCTTTGGTTTTGACACCTTCCATTCTAACCTCCCTGCCCCAGCTGCCCCTACCCTCTGGTGCTTCTCCAAATCTTCCCATCACCTAGCCATCTCAGTTTTCAATGCTTCCTCCCAACACCTCACTATGCTCCTTTCTAATCCTGCCTCTGGCCTTTCCTCCCTCATCACTGGAGTTTATGGCTCCACCAACCCCACCCTTAGGAAAGATCTTTGGCAAGCCCTTATTGATACCTCAACTACCTCCCTCCCCTGGTGTGTCCTTGGGGACTTTAATGCTATCCTTGCCCATCATGAGAAGCTCAGTCTTCGCCAATCCACCCCTTCCTCTCTTAAAGATTTCCAATCGGCTGTTATGACAGCAGGCCTCACAGATACCCTCTTCTCTGGGAGTAAATTCACTTGGTCCAACAATAGGAAAGGTCTTTCCCATGTAGCAGCTAGGCTAGATAGAGCCCTAGTTAACTCCCTTTGGCTGGCAAGCTTCCCAGACCCTATTATTCATCACCTTCCTAGACTTTCATCTGACCACAGCCCCATTCTTTTGAACCACAACAATCTACCCCCAGCCCCTAAAGCCCCCTTCAAGTTTGAAAACAAATGGCTCCTCCACCCTTCCTTTCTTCAGGTTGTTGCATCCAGCTGGGATGCCCCTGTGGACGGGAACCCCCAGTTCATCCTTGCTCATAAGCTCAAGACTCTCAAGCAGGCTCTAAAACTTTGGAGCAAATTTACCTATGGGCAAATCCATTCTAACATCCAAGCTGCAGAGGCTTCTGTCTTGAGCTGTCAACAAAGCTTTGACTCCTCTCCTTCAGATTCCCTTTGGAATGACCTCACGTCAGCGAAGCTTGGTCTCCATGATGCCCTCAAAGCTCAGGAGATTCATTGGAAACAAAGGTCCAGAATCACTTGGCTTAAAGAGGGAGATATGAACACAAAATTCTTCCATCAATCTGCCAAATCCAGGAGCTACTTCAACAGTATTAACCACATCTCTATCAATGGCTCCCAGACAAATGACGCTCTCATCATTCAAGCTCAACCAGTGGATTACTTCTCCAACCTATTCAAACCCCACAATGGTCAGCTCCACCACATCTTATTCCAGACTGACAGCCCCAGGGTCTCAGATTCGGAAAACTCTATGCTAACTTCCTTCCCAGAAGAATCAGAGATCAAAGCAGCGGTTTTTGCCCTCAAGAAGAACAGCTCTCTAGGGCCTGATGGGTTCAATGGTGCCTTTTACACTTCAGCTTGGGGAATTATAGGCCAGACAGTTATCAAGGCTGTGCAGCACTTTTTTCAAACAAAAAAAATTCTGAAATCCTCCAATGCTTTCTTCCTTGCTCTCATCCCAAAATCCAAATCCCCTGATACTTTTGCAGACTTCAGACCTATCAGCTTACTGAACTTCTCCTATAAAATCATATCTAAAATCCTAACATCCAGACTAACCACCATCCTTCCAAAGCTGATCTCCACAAACCAGGCAGCTTTCATCAAAGGCCGCTCCATCCACCACCATTCAGCCTTGGCTTTTGAGCTCTTCCAAAAACTTAAATCCAAACTCAGCAAAGGATCTATCTGCCTAAAACTAGACATCTCCAAAGCCTTTGACAAACGCAATTGGACTTTCCTTTTCTCAGCTCTCAGGTTCTTCAACTTCTTTGAAGCCTGGATATCCCTTATGAAAGAGTGTGTTTGTACAACTAGATGCTCAGTCCTCATCAACCGATCGCCCCATGGTTTCTTCAGCTCCTACTGTGGTCTTAGACAGGGTGATCCATTATCACCTTACTTGTTTATTATTGCAGAAGAAGTTCTAAGCCTCCACCTCCATAACCTTCAAGCTCAAGGCATCATCCTTCCCCTCTCCACTATCCCCTCTACCCCTTGCCACCTGCTCTTTGCTGATGACATCATCATCCTCATGAAAGGAGCCACTTCTGGAGTCCTTGCTCTACAAGACCTTCTAGAGATATATCAATCCTCATCTGGCCAGCACTTTAACCTCCTTAAAAGCCAGCTTCACATTGGCAAATGTGGCATTCGAAGAAAGGCTAGGATCTGCTCCATCCTTGGCCGACAGGAGAGCCTGGTGCAACTTAAGTATTTGGGTTTCCCTATAGTTTTTGGTTCTCCAAAAAGAGCTCATTTCCTCCCTCTTCTGGATTCCATTAATGCTAGGTTGTCAGCTTGGAAAGCCAAAACCCTCTCCTTTGCAGGTCGCCTAATCCTCATCAAACATGTGCTCTCCTCTATCCCCATTCACTCAGCTGCCATCCTTCCACTTCCAGTCTCCATCTGCAAAGCTATTGAACGTCTAATGAGACACTTTCTTTGGTCCGAAAATGCTACTACCTTCAAGATTAATTATGTGAATTGGTCTCAAGTTACCCTCCCGAAGTTGGAAGGTGGCCTTGGTATTAGAAAGAATTGCTGAAGTTAATGTAGCGTCCTTAATCAAGCTTGGCTGGCAGGCAGTTACGTTGAACACCATCTGGTCTTCTTGGTTTAAGAGCCATTACTTCAGAAGCAGCAACATCTGGGACCCTACTAACACTACCTATGGCTCATGCATTTGGAAGAGAATACGCCACCTAGCTCACTTCATCCACCAGGGTAGTGCCTGGACTGTTGGAAATGGTTAAGAGATCAACCTATGGCATGATACTTGGAGTGGAGATAAGCCCATTTCTGCAGCTTTTCCTAATTTGGTTTTTCCTCCGGACCAGCGACTTGCAAGCATTTATCACTCTGGATCTTGGCATTTTCCTCTGAACCATTCCTCTGCAGTTCTTGACCTGCTTGCAAATGCTACTTCTCTTCTCTCTCTCAGTCCTTCTGTCAGAGATCATCTCTTCTGGAAACAGGCCCCAGACGGTTTGCTCTCTCTCAAAGAAGCCTGGAACTCTATCAGGACTAGGGGGCCAAACCTTCATTGGCCCAGCTTGATCTAAAATGGTATCTCTCTCCCCAAAGTTAGTTGTTTTGGGTGGCGCCTTCTGCTAAACAGAACCCCTACTGATAATTACCTGCAGCGCCTTGGCTTCTCCTTAGCTTCCAGATGCAGCTTCTGCTTCTATGGTGAAGATTCTATCAGCCATCTCTTCTCCTCCTGTGCTCTGGCCCGCTTAATATGGATTTGGTTTCTCAACTGTGCAAATGTCCAGCATCGTCTATCTGGGAAGCTCTTTCCAGAGGCAATGACATAGCTCGGAGGAAATTCATGGCGTCGAGTCTCCTCAGTGTCTTATATGCCTTATGGCTGGCAAGAAATGCTGCCATTTTTTAAGACCAGCATCCTACAATCAACCAGATCATCTCTCAGCTGCAGGAAAGTCTGTGTTTTGCCATGAAGAGGATTTCCAAGCCTTTTTGCAGTCACCAGCTAAGTTCCCTCTTCAATTATTTTAGAATTTCTCAGAATGATATTTAATTGCCTATCTGGCTATTTTGTGTCTCGTTTTGTATTCCACTTTCTCTGGGGGGCTCCTTGAGCCTTTGTAATTTTTCTCTTCTTTTTCCTTAATACAATTACCCCTTTAAACAAAAAAAAAAAAAAAAGACAACCAGTGGGGTACACCTAGAGCCCCACCAATTATAGGGCATGAGATCAAAGATCCAAATGGAATCAATCTATATATAAAAAATTGAAATCAATCCTATCCCAATCCCTTGATATGGGTTGTTTTCAATCCAATGGTCCAGTTTATTTGGATCACCACTGTGCAAGGAGGATGGTTTAGAGCAAAACGAATGGACTGACCACATGAATCCCACATGTTATCTCGCACACTGCAAGAAATCCGCACTTGATCATCTATCTGCCATGCATATGCACTGAAGCGTTAGATTTAAATAAATAGAAAAAAATGATGGATTCTAAAATTGTTACTTGAGGGCCACAGATAAAGAAACTAGTATGACGACATTATCCCGAAATTTTATAGGTAGTCTGGTCCCATTTGGATCTTTCAATCGTCAACCTCATCCAAGATTGATGGGACCCCAAGAGGAGGATCCCACAATTGTCTCGCATAGGAGCTATGTCGCATGGACATGCACCTACCTAGTGAGACCCACCCGGGACCCCCTTTGATCCATCCAACCCCATCACCCACCATCATAGGCCCCAGGGTTTTGAAGCCCATTCGAAAGAAATTTGACCATTTAAAATTTTAAAAACTGATACCATCTAAAACCATTTAACTCGAGGGCCATCGATCAAGATGGTCTGATGGACTTGGGGGTTCGCACATAAGTGTGCACAGTAGTATGTATGTTAGCTAAAAGACCCTAAAACTCAGGCTGAAATATGACGGGCTAGGGTAATATGATGGGGGCTGATCCTTTGCATCACTCTAATCCAAAATCAGACATCTCTATTCTCCTTACTCTAATGATAGATAGACATGCATCTAGTCCAGCTCCATGAGCTGAAGTGCATACCATCAGTAGGAAGTTCTCTTGTAGGACGAAACTGGCCCCATCAAAAGATTTACCTGGATACATAAACAACAATAAAAATCAATACATTGCACCAGTGAACTACAGAGGAACTAAGCAAGTACCAGAAGGTTGGGTAGCTAACGGGCCCCATGGTTGCAACGCTCCAGAAGGGAAAATCCAAACACTTCAATTGGTGCCTAGAAAGGAATTACATTGACAATCACATTCATTAGGCAAGGGGCCGCCACATACCAAATGGGAGAAAAGCGAAAATTGAGACTTTCCTCTAGGGGATTCTCCACACCCATATACAACTTATTTCCACCACATCCAAGCAACCCCTAACCCATTTACAGCTTATTTCCACCACATCCAAGCAACCCCTAAGATCCAAAGAGATTCTCTTTGGATAGGCAACCACTTGGAATTCTGAAAAGGAACTTAAAATCTGATCAAACCCTAAATGACAATAAAAGCCTCCATTATCCAGACAAGAAAAACAAGGGGTAATAAGCTTCACCTCACTTTACTTCAATTCACCATACAATCCAAACACCCCCTAAGGTAATAAGCATTGCGCATGCCTATCTACAAAAATGCCTAAGCAAGTAAGCATTATTGATTGGAAATACCACAAGAATTATACAATATAGAATTCAATCATAAAAACATTAATATGGAAAAAGCTAGAGCAGAAATTAGTTTCTTTAATAAGGATCACTTTCACAAATATAGGCTACATTACACTCATGCAAATTGTTATTATCAAAATTGGCATTACATGTAATACACGGACCTTAAATTATTCATGGCTAGGAACAACATTCTTTAGCTCAGCACCACTTGGGCCATATAAGCAAAACCTTAGATCACCTTGGAGCAACTGCTGATGAAAGTGACTTCTGTACAAGTCCCAGAACTCATCGCTGCATAGAATCACACAAGTAAAATAAAGATTGTTCATTTGGTAATTTAATTAGAATAATCATATAAATTACTTGACAAAACCATTTGCCATGCTTGACAAATGCTGTGCAGGTGCATAAAAAGAAACCTGCAATTGACAATCAACCACATACGAGGAAGAAATCATACAAAAGAATTTACGTGGTTTGGCAATGTGCCTACATCTACAGTCAAAGAGTAACCTTTTTTCATTCAGTCTGTAAAGCTCTTGGTCTAGACTCTTTCTAAAGCCCTAAGAAAGCCCAGTACAATTACCAAAATACCCCGAGCCCCAAAACCTAGTACTACCTTACCAAATGGACCAATCTGGTTAACCCGGAATATACAAGAAATGGACCCAACAAAACTTGGCTTAGATGCTGTAGAACTTGAGCCACTTAAAAGATAACTGTCAAACATCTTCGATCACTCATAACTCGTTGAAAGCTACATCCCTGCTATCACTCTCACTAGGTGCAGCCTTCGCTCTTCAATGTTGAGTGACATCAAGTAGAACTTATGTATAACATGTTTCTTCATGAATGCCTCAAATCGCTTCTACCATTATACACAAGCTTGCTTTCAATCTGCATACATGATCTTTCTTACGATAAACCTGGAACCACTTTGCTAATGCACGTAAATTTGCTCGTCTAAATTATCATGGAGAAAGGCCGTCTTCACATCAAGTTGCTCCGACTTAAGGTGAAATGTTACACTACGGAGAAGAGCACACGTATGAATGTATACTTCACAACCGAACAGAACACCTCAGAATCTACGAATAACCTTTTTACTACAAGACGTGCCCAGTATCTGACTCTACCTGTGCCTAGAGTTACTTTCTTTTCCTTGTAGATCCACTTTCAACCAATGGCCTAATGTCCTTTAGAAAGCCTCCCAAGTTCCATAGTCTGGGTTTTATAAAGAGACCATCTCCTCACCCATAGTTTTTTTTTTCCCTTCCACTACATAGCTCACCATATTCAACAGCCAATGCATATCCAACCATATCATCAAAACCACTCTCTAAAGTCAATACATAGGCTACCGTCTCATCAAAATCAAATCTGATTGGTGATTTCCTCACACTCTGAGGATTTAATTGTCTACTCTAACTAATGCATTTGTTGCTCTGCCTGACCGTCCTCTATATACCAAAAGGATTCAAATGCACTCTCTTTCCTATCTAGGACGTATTACTACTCCAGAGTGGTGCCACGCTAAATGCATCTGCCCACTCCACGCTAAATGCATCTGCCCACTCCACCTACTACCTCACATCAAGTATAATGTCCTCATGAAATTTCACATCGTCCTCATGATATTTCACATCCCTTCTAATCATGAATTTGGGTGAATCTTGGTCGGTACACCACAATCAGTACTCTTTCACCTCATTAACATATCCCATGAAAATATACTTCATTGTCCTTACTTTTAACTTACCAATTTTAATGAGATAAACTAGAGATAGTAATCAAATTGGATATACCTCTTTCGTTGTCCTGCAGTCTATCACTATGTGGGGAGAAGACCTGTTATTCAAGTAGGAAACCGTGTTCACTGCTCGACCCAAAATTCATTAGACAATCCTGCAGTAAACAACATACAGTGTACTCTCTCTAAGAGTGTCTTAATCATCCTCTCTGCAACTCCATTTTGTTGTGAAATTTTTGTAGTTTTGTAGTACCAAACTACAACTGATCTTTGCGACAGCTCTCAAGCTCTGTCAATCTGAATTCCTTGCCACATTGTACTTAACCTAATCATCTTCCTGCCGGTCTATTCATCAACCCGAGCCTTCCACCACTTGAATGTAACAAAGGTCTGAAGTTTACTCTTTAGTGTATAAATCCAGACTTTACTCAAGTAATCATCAATGAAAGTCAACATATATCGAGATTCGCCCTTGGAAAGAACCTTAGGACCCGATCTGCACTGTTTCTCGAAAGATGCATTTCTCACAGAACTTCCATGTGCTTCTGCCACATAACAAACCCCATTTGCTTAGCTCTGTTAATCTACGCTCGCTCATGTGAACCATGTGCAAGTGTCAAAGATGCATTGAGAAAGAATCATGGTCACTTGAGGAAGACACCAACTGCTCCACCTGTAAATGTATTCCAAAAAAAAAAAACATGTAAGTTTCCGACCATCTTACCTTTCTTAACTTAAGCACCCTTCAAAACCTACATTACTTCACCCTCAGCTAAGAATGTATAGCCATTGGAATACAAGGCAACCAAAGAGGTAAGATTCTTTTTCATATTAGCAACATGTCAAACCTCTATCAATGTTCTAACAATTCCATCGTACATCGTGATTTTGATTGTTCCAATCCCGGCTGTCCTACAAATCATATTATTACCCATCAAGACATTGCACCATTTTTTTATTTCTCTATACGTGATAAACCAATCCCTATTGGTAAATGAGAGGAGCAACCCAAATCAAGAATCCATTCATCTTGAGGATGAACAAAGTTTGCAGTCACAAATAAAGCACTATCAGCATCAAAATATGATCCATACTCAGCAACACTAGCTGTATCAAAGGATTCATCATTTATCTCTTTTCCTTTCCACTTAGGATAGTTCTTTTTAATGTGCCCTTCTAATGAAAGTAACAACATTCAATATTTTTCTTATCTATTATAGACTTGAATCTACGTTGTCCTTGTTACTAAAGACTATATCTTTTGTCCTTGTTTGTGCCACAAAGTCTTCCACTTGGGCATCATCATCTACACCCTTCTTCCTCAACTCATTTGAAGAAAGGATGAAGTGGCGTCTTCCATATCAATCCTAACTTTCTCATAAAGAAGAGTGGTAACAAATTTTTATATGACGAAGGAAAAGGAAGTTAAAAGGAGTAACGTCATATTTCTTTTTTAAGATTGACATCAATTCTCAGTTGTTCACATATGATACTATTAAATTCAGAGAGATGATCATTGATTTGTTCGCTTCATAGGAAGTGTACAATTGTTACTCTAGATATAACCAATTTCAAAGTGACTTCTTCGTGCAAAGGCTCTCAAGTTTATTCGATAACTCATCTACAGAGGACACATTCATGACTTTATACAACACGCGATGTGCAAGAGATGAGCACATTATGGCCCTCAGATCCAGGCCCAGGTCCTCCCAATCTTCATCTAACATACCAGAAGCTTTTTTTTATTATTATTTCCCCTTCAATAACTTATGCAAACCCTGTTAAACGAGCAGATCTGGAAGCTAGACTTATTACAAGCCAAAGTTTCTTTGTCAACCAAATTTCGCCACCTCGAACTTGGCGTTCGAAGCCTTTGTCGACATCCAAGTGTATTCTGAACTACTACTTACTCAACACCATCAAACAACCCTGATTACCGTATCACTACATAGATTTGGCCACCAGAAGCTCATAGGCAAAAACGGATACGAAATCCGAATCCAAATGGCTCCAAAAAATAAAATAAAATAAATAAAAACTAGATCCCTTGGTCAAATATGGCTTTTGACAATGCTTGCATGGCACTGACTTTAAACCACCTATGTCACGTGCTTCTAGATGACTAGGTGGGTGCTATGGCTTCGGCTCTTCGCTCAAGAATAGACTAGTATCCCGTACAGATGTTGTTTGATGACCGTACAATGTTTGGCAGCAGTTTTCCAACTTGGTGCTTGTGTCACATTGTGGCAGAAGGTCCTAGCAGAAGGTCCAAGCACACATCACTCATGGCACAAGTGCAAACATAGCCTGTCAACGCATTCCTAAGGCAGAGGTCAAGATTATGTGAATGGTCAGCGATATAGCTACATGGTGGCAAGAAAATTGAAGATGGATGTTGCTTCTAGGCACGTCAAACAAGTGATATGGACTGGCATCTCTCAATCAGTCTGGTCAACAAGGATATCTGTGGCGGTTATGCGGTCAGGCTGAGGTTCACACGTATGATGGGCGTGGACTATGTCAAACGTTTAACGAACCACATCCTTTTTTTTTCTTAAGCTAGCCCTTTGTCATTTTGTTTTCTTTCCTAAAATGAAGCCACACCTATCTCTCTTTTGGATACAGAAAACGACCCTTTGCTTTTTTCTTCAACCACCAAGAAACCGAGCCCTTCTTTACAGCAACTAGTTTTTTTTGCCTAATGCTATCCTACCATGCACTCCTCTACTTCTCGCTAAAATGTCTTTCACACCAATCTAAGTATCTAATACCAATTGTCATGTGAGTGCAAAGGCACAAAACTGCACTCAATAATCAACCACACAAAGGGTGAAATCACACAAGGCCTATGTCCACAAATAAAGGGCAACCTCTTTCATTCGCTCTTTCAATCTCTTGGTCAAGTCTAGGGTTTATAGGTTACATCATATACTTATAACCTACTCTTTCTAAAGCCCAAAGAAATCCCTTCAATTACCTAAATACCCTTGGACCCAAAACCTAGTCATTTGCTAACCCAGTGGACCAATCCAGTTAACCTAGAATATAAGAAATAGCCCCAATAACAAACTATTCATGGGCTCAATTTTTGGTGAACCAAACCATTCATAGCATGGTTTAAAAAATCGGACGAGTCCAAGTGGGAGTCGGTTTGGGCTGACACGGTATCGGGGAAGCAGGACTCACCTCGCCTCGAGTCGACCGAGACTACACTGTGATGGACTCGGCCGACTATATAAGTGACGAAATGGGCCTTTTTCCCCATTTCTCTTCATGGAAAAAATTGGATCTAAGGTTTGAGAGGCTGCTAACTTCATTTCATGCTAGTGGGAAGATCAAATCTTTGTATTTTGAGAGATCTAGCACACAAAATTATCAGATATACTATTCATCCAAAAGAGGGGTTTTTCATCATTGGATTTTGAGGTATGTTTTCTTGTTTCTTTATGATTAGATGGTTTAGAAAAGAGGATAGGAAGTATGTTCTGCTTATAGATGATTTTTCCACCCATGATTTATAGAAAAAATGGATTTTTTTATAATTTTTGGTCTTTTTTTTAAATAGGAAAATCAATTTTTTTTTTATTTTTTACTTTTGTTTTTTGTATGAACTTAAGATTTTGGGTGTGTACCACATTGATCTATGGTTCTAACCCTAGATCTATGCATGTACCACCAAAAATTGCAATTCTTCAATTTTTTCTATTTAAAAGTATTATTAAAAATATGTTTCTTTTGTTTCTACATGCTTAAATTGTTTAGAATAGAGGATAGGAAATATGTTATGCCTCTAGATGATTTTTCCACTCTTGATTTGTTAAAAAAAAAATGCATTTTCTCTGATTTTTTTTTTGTCCTTTTTTTTTTTTGAGAAAAATAGAAATCAATTTTTTTTATTATTTACTTCTTTTCTTTTTTGTATGAGCTTAGCATTTTGGGAGTGTACCACAGATCGATGGTTTTAGTGATAGATCTATGCATGTTCTTAATTAGAAAATAATATTTCAAATGTGTGAAAATCTAAAAAAAGCCTTCTTTATTTATTTGGAAAATTTTCCGACTTTAGAACCATAAGTAATATAGAGTGTAGAACTAAGGATCCTCACCTAGATCTATACATTGTTATGCAAATAGTCAATATTTTCACTTGCTAATAAGCATGGAAATTACAAAATTTATTTTTAATTTAACATTTTTTGTCTTAAATTATGATTAGGAAGAATATTACGGTTAGGTAGTGTATATAGCTATGATACTCCGATACGGCTGTTGACCTATGGTACCCGTACCGACACGGTCCGATAAGGATACGGGTACCGGATACAGCGCCCAATTTCAGGATACGACAGAGTTGTGGTATCCATGCCAAGACAAATCCTTAATCGAATAAAGTGTGGAGGAAAAAGAAAAAATCAGAAAAGGAAGAATACGGTAGAGTTAGGTCATTCAAGTGAGAATAACAAAAATTGGTTGATTATAGTGAAATTGACAATATCAGTCACACTCGAGGAGGGTGAAAAGGGCAGAAAAGTGAAGAAGAAGAAAAGGAAACAGGAAGAGGAGCGTACCTAATGCCAAGTCGCAGTTGCATTTCGTCACTGTTCACTGCTGTGTCTCTGTTGCTCGTTGCTGCTGCATCTCTCTCTTCCCCTCTCCTCTTCTCCGGGTTCTCTGTTTGCTCGGTTAATAAGGGCGATATGCATTGGGGTTTTTCTTATCATAGAGGTAAGGGCATCGGGTTGAAAGGTGCAAAATGTCTTTTGCCCCTTTCGCCCTTTTAATAGATCTGAAACTAACGAAAGTGTGGAGGACCAACAATATTGGGCCCATACCATTAAAAATCTAAACCATATAAAATCTACAGTGAGGCCCATTAATTAAAAACCTAAACACTTAAAACTAAATCTTACTCAGACATGGGCCTTAACTAAATTTCACTCATATATAAAATGGGCCCCATCTAAATTTTCAAATTTCACTCATAAAAATAGGGCCTAGCCAAATTTCACTCCAACAAAAAATAGGATCCTGGCCAAAATATAAAACGGGCCCTAGCTATACATGATGCCGTACCCATATCCGTCTCCTAAATTTTTGAAGATGCCATGTTGAGCCCCCGTTCCCCGTATCTGTGTCCGTACCCGTGTCTGTATCTGGGCATCATGGGTATATAGTATGTTACATACATGAGAAAATTATGACATTCCATTATTACAACTTCTGAGTAGATTACTATGTTAATTGTTAACTGCTAAGTATCCTTATTTATTAATTTATTTCTATAATTGTGCAGATTACAACCACTTAGATCACAATGGCACCAAAAACAGAGAAAGAAGTTGATCCCGAATGGGAACATGGAGAGATGGTTGGCGGGGACCGTCATAAGGTCAAATGTAAATGGTGTCATAAAATCATTAGTGGTGGAATTCATAGATTTAAAAAACATCTTGCACATATATCAGGGGATGCAAAAGGTTTTCCAAATGCCCCCACCGAGGTGAGGAAACAAATGAGGGAAATTATGATAGGAAAGAAGACAGAAAAAAGAAAATAAGAAAAAATATGAAGAGAGGGTTGCTAGAATGGAGAGGTTTGCTAATGATAATGATGACGGTTATGATGAGGAGAGGGAGTTAAGGAGGGTAATGAGAGCAAGCCGTGAAACTTATGAAGCTGAGCAGGCTCGTATGGATGATAGATGGGGTGGGGCAGGTTCTTCAAGAGCTCATTCTAACCCTCATGAGAACATAGCGAGGAGAGGGTCCTTGGATCCCTTCTTACATAGGACCCAAAGCATAAAGCAACCAAAGATTTTGAGTTCTATTATGGGTGATATGAAAATTGAAGCTTTGAAAATGGGTCGAGCAATCTCAAAGTTCTTCCACTATAATCAGATTCCACCAAATGTAGCTACTTCACCATACTATGGTGGATTCTATAGCTTAGGTGGGACCCAGAGTTAAACCTCCTTCCGCTTATGGGATTAGCGGAAAGTATCTTGATATGGAGTATGACCATTATACGAGATACTTAGAAGGCCACTTCAAAACATGGAAAGAGTATGGGTGCATGCTTATGTGTGACAGATGGACAGGCAATAATAGGCGGCACGCACGTAAGTAACTTCAGTGCTTATTGTGTAACAAGCACAGTTTTTATTAGGTCAGTAGATACATCCGGGCATCATATAGATGCCCAATATTTGTACAGCTTGATAGATGAGACCTTACATATAATTAAAGTATGGGATGAGTACATTATCCAAGTTGTGACGGACAATGCGGCTAACTTTAAGGCCACAGGGAAGATATTACATGATAAGATGCCTCATATTGTATGGGTGCCGTGTCCGGCACATTGTATTGATTTGGAGGACATTGGTAAATTGGAAGATGTCCAAAAAACAATTGATGAGGGAAAGATAGTTATACGCACAATTTACAATCATCAGTTTATGACCGGTCTCCTGAGAGAAATGAATCCAGGTCGTCAGCTTCTAAGGCTGGGTATTACTAGCTTTGCTACGCATTTCGTGGCCCTTGAGAGTCTTTGTCGTGCCAAGGCAAACATAATGCAGATTTGGACAAGTGGAATGTGAACTCAAACTATTCACATCGATCTTTGTCACAATGTGTACAAGAAATTGTTCTCGGTACAGAATTCAAGTATAGGGCGGAGCGGATTACATACTTACTCGAGCGTCTTGTCTTGGTGCTGAAATTAGTAGATGGTAATACGAAGCCTACAATGGGCTAAGTGTATGATGCCATGGATCGGGCAAAGCTTGCTATAGAGCAAAGATCCAAAGAAAAGTATGGGACTTATTATAGGAATCTATGGAAAATTATTGACCATAGATGGGACAACCAATTACATCAAAATATACACACGGTAGACACATGATTATTTTTTGTATTTTGAATCATTGTAATAAACTATTTATTTTAGAATTCAATGTATTGCTAAATATGGTATTAATTATACTCTTTCATGACATCATGCAACATACTTCTTGAACCCATCATGCTACTATAGCAAGGGCTTCTCCAACTCTGAGGAAGTTTTTCGATGCTTCAAAAAACCTCTAGAGACAATGGTTAGAGACAAGAATAAACAAATTGATGTTCTTAATCAAGTAAGATGTCAAATCACAGATGGTTTATTTGATTGTCGTGGTCTCAGTTTCGGTAATAGTTACTAACTTTTCAATTTTGACTTTTATAGTTGAGAAACTATAAAGGTGAGATTTGTAGAATGGCTCGTACGAGGATGGACCCAAGTATATTTCAATTATGAATTATGATCATTCATTTTTTTTCTTACATGGATTATACTTCTTCTTTTTCGGAGCGATGAACTTCTTTTTTTTGGAGCGATGATGGATTATACTTTATGACACTTGATGTTATCTAAATACAACTAAATGGTGAACAACTTTGGCAAGTTCCCGATCTTAGAGATTTTGCAAGAAGAATTTTGAGCCAAATAGCATCATCATCCAGATGTGAGAAATTGGAGCACATTCAGTTTGATCCACACTAAGAACCGAAATTGCCTCACAATGTGATAGTTCGAGAACTGGTTTTTGTCCACTATAGCATCAGGTCAAGGGCAAGGAATCTCCAAAGAAGAGACAATAGAGACTATCATTCAATTAATTTGGATTATATATTCGAAAAGATGGCCTGCTGGATGAATGGTTGGCTGAAAGAGATTATGCAGTATTGCCCAATACAGATTCCCTCGATGAATTCATGTCCCCTTTGCAGATATGCTATTGCGTGGGAAAAGGGCAAGAGCGTAGCAATGCCATCATCACAAGGCTCACAGCGTCAGCAACATGGTCATAGCCGTGAGCAATAGATGACAAGACTAGTTCGGAACATGTTACGGACAGGGTTTAAAAAAACGACCGCTACCAATTCATAACGGCCGTTATGAAAAGACAACAGCCCTTGCTATTACAATTTATTGCATATAATGGTAACGTTATGACTGGGAGGAAAAAAAACGCCAACATAACGGTCCGTCAATATATCGGCCGTTATGGACCGTTCATTTATAAATATATATATATATATATATAATAATAAAATAAAAAAAGAGGAAGATGAAGACAGAAAAATAGGAAGATTTGAAAGGAAACAAATCCACACATATCAGAGGCAGAGCAATAAATCGATCACCATTTCATTGCATAAGGGAAAAATAAGAAAAATAAAAGAAACAAAGAAAGAGCTGTGGACTGGACAACTGGTACCTGGAGTCCGTCCGCCGCCTGCTACTGCTGCCTCCGCCATTCCAGCCGTCGACGTCGTGGTTGCCGCGGCCACAAAACCTTTTTTTTATGTTGAATGGGGATGTATGGCGCAGTAGCACATGAAACCGTGTACCAAAGTTTTGAAACTTTGTCATGGGACCCGTATAAAGATAATTCTGACCGTTAAAAATGAATTCCTTTCCCTCTATACCCAAATCCTCAAGTTTCAGTTCAAACCTCAAACGGAGTGGGTCCCACCATCCCATTTTATGATAAGTCAAAATTTTAATTTCAATCAAATTTGATCAATCTGGTTGAGGTCATCTCCAATCAAAATGAAATGTAGCTGGAACCTATAAAAGACAAGGGTAGTTGTTTAATGGTTCAGATTTATAATTGATGACCTTCATTATACAAATTTATTGTGGACCTTCTTTTAAAAAAAAAAAAAAAAAATTAGCCCTCCCTAAAATGGATTTCACTTGTAAGTGGCTCTATATTTGATAAAGCCCAAAATAAATTTCACTCCAATAGGACTTGGACCTAATATTATATTGATGTTTTATATGCTAATAAAATATTAAAAAAGAATAGGCAATTCGACAATCGGCCCAATCCTATTAAAATGAAATTTTGTGAATATCATATTAGAGGGCATTTATTTTTTATCATTATTTTGAGTTGTTTAGATTTATATAAAAGTCACATTGATGGTTTTATAAATTATAATGCTAGTAAATAAATTAAACAATACTCTTCAAAAAATAAATAAATTAAACAATAGAAAGTTAACATATTTAATAGTTATACATTAACAGCGATACATGATGTTATGACTTTTGGGGACCGTTATTTTGCTTTAAAGTATTTACTAATGGAAAATTAAAAAAAAAAAACATTGTTTTCCAGCATTTTAGAGTATTCTGGATTTCTTTCATATTTTTTTGGGTATAAATAAAAATTCGCTCCGCGATAACCGCGAACCGTGACGACCGCAAACCGCGACGCGACGCAATGACCGCGATTTTGAACCATGGTTACGGGGGCTAGAGATAAATCAACATCACATTCAAGCGGTTCAAGTGACCCCCTCTCTAAAGCTAAACAATTGATTAAGGACCCAACTCTCCAATACAAACAGAAGACAAAGGGTACAAGCACCCATACACAAACTCAAAGTCAGAGGTTGGCCACTCATGAAGAAGAACAACGCAAAACATAATCTTCTAGCAAGAGCGGCTCACCACAAGGTGATCACGGCCAGAATGAGCGAGCACAAAAAGGTAGTGATGGTGGTGATGGAGAGGACATTGTGGTTAAAGTGAGCTTGCTGGTGGTTGGGGCAAAAATGAAGGAAGAGAGACGTCAGAAGAATATCCTCAACCGCATCAAATGGCGTCAAGTCCTTGGCCCACAGATTCCACTACTTCATACGGGTATGGGCAGCAGTATGGACACTCACACCATGATCCTTCATATGAGTATGGGCAGCATTATGGTGGGTATAGTGGTCCTTCGCATGGGTCCACTACCAAATGCATATCCTTTTGCCGTGGGTCAATTTGGAGGACAAGTACATCTCGTGCTCATGGGTCAATTTGGCTATGGTCATCCGGACCCATCAAATTACGACAAGGTCCTCCAAGAGGGGGCAAGGCTTCTTTGATTTTGATATAGCACAATACTATCGTCAAAATCAAAATGACGATGACGACGAAGAAGGCATCCAACCGGCAAGGTAGGCTAAGGTATGGTTGCTATTTGCTAATTGATACTTGATAATTGATAATTTATATGGAATTGGAACATGGATTTGTCTATTAAATTTTAATTGCAATTAAATGGTTTTTGTTTCAGAATCTTAAGGTGTGCCATATAAAATAGTAGGTTACCATTTACTAGTATACAGTAATAGTAGCAATAGCATGCTTTAGAATGGTAGAATTTGTTGTTAAAAACACCTAAGTAATAGGGAAGATAAAGGACTCTATTCTATACTTATAATTTCACCAAAATCTATCGTTACATAAAAGAATAAAAAGATTCAATATATCTACATGGATGGGGGTACTGGGACTCCTAGGCTGTCCCATTTTATTTTTCCTCTTTTTTCCTGATTTTTCGTTATTTTTAATGTTATTTTTTAGGTTTATTGGGACTTGACCCGACTCAGCTGAGTCCCATACAACTAGGCCGAGTTGGGCGAGTCGAATCCCGAGTCCGGATTTTTAAACCTTGGTTCATAGATGTGCCCTACCATGGAAATGCCAAAAGAAGTAGTAAGTTCCCTCATCAAATGATCCTTACAATCCAATTTAGCGCTCATAAAAAATGTTAACTATTGGTTATAATTGCACATTTATCATCTGATAATTGAGTCTCCCACATGAACTGCCAAGATACCCAAAGTCGACACCAAGAGCATCACCAAAACCATTTTGCTCCACAAATACCAATTCAGTAGGATACTTCTAAACAGCTAACCTACATGGATGGAAGTAGTAAGATTAATTCTGAAGAAGTGGAATGTATCCAAAGATTTGGGCCCAAAATAAACCGGAATGGAAAAACGGAATTCATGTAGCCGACTCTGGGACAAGGCTTTGACAGTGATGACGACAACAACAACAATGATAACGATGATGATTATTATGTAGCACAGGCTTTGAAAAAGCTTTTTACATTTCCCTACAAGCTTAAAACCAAAACATAAAGCACCATGTTATTGGTAGTAGTTTGTTTCCATTTAAAACTAAAGTTATCGTGGTTCGCTTTAGGAGTGAAAAGCTTTTTGAGATGACTCGTCTCTCCGGGGCCTTACAATAGATTGCGGCTACAGCAGCCCCAAAGCCCGCCAATCAATCACCTTGCCAAAAGCCAAAATGGAAACCACCCCAAATTGAAATGCGATATAAGTCCCAAGGAAAGGTCATCTTATGTTAAGAGCATCATTTCATGGTCCAAGTCCCAGGTCGCTGAGATTTCATCTCCGCTGGTTCTTGTTAATGAAGTGGATGATGGTTTATGATGATACTACAGGAGTTTGGAGAAACCTTTTGCTCTTACGTTCAGTATTTATTTATTTATTTTATTTTTATTTTTTTTAATGGTAACTTTCATTAAAAGAGAGAAAAACAGTACAGAAGTAATAAACTGTCCACCACACCACAAGGAACCAACCAAAAAACAACCACAAACCAAAGCAAAAACAGCTACTAAGACCACATATGAGAGAACAGAAGACTCTAATCAAAGGCAGGCCACTTCTCTCCAATTTCTAACAATCTGGTCTGTTGAATACCCTTCGAAGGAACTGTTAGATAACACCCAACAGGCAACTGTGAATTTTAATTATATCCTTCAAAATGCTATCTTCCTCTGCAACCCTATTAAAACATCTTGAATTTCTTTCCTTCCAAATGATCCAAATTACCGCAAGGAAAGACAATCTCCACATCTCCTTTCCCCTTAGCGACCCTAATGGGCTTCTCCACGATAAGAAATGATCCAGAATGCCATTTGGGAATACCCAGGTGCACCCAAACCAATCAGCCACTGAAGACCAGAGCATTCTAGTGATGCTACAGTTAAAGTAGAAGAGGGTCGACTGATTCCTCATTTCGCAAGCACATAGGGCTGCCGTTGACTATTATCTTCCCTCTTTTCCTTAAATTATCCATCGTGAAAATTTTCTTCTGAAGCGCCAGCCACCGAGTTCCCGATCCCATCCTTTTTATTGATGACCTCAAAGAAAGATTTGACAGAGAAGGAGCCCTCCTTGGAGGCATTCCATCTTCTTTCGTCCACTCCCTCCTGAATCTGGGCCCCACTTAATAAGATAAGCAGCGACATATATTGATCTGGTTCGTTGCCTTTGAGATTTCTCCTCCAAATAGGGTTCCAACCATAGTGATCACCAAACCTCTCCATGTAGCAATGAATTTTAGCCTTCTTATCTGCAGCACAATTATAAATGTTTGGAAATTGTGTAGCCAAAGCCCCATCTCCAATCCAGTTATACGGCCAAAGCTCTTACCTTCATTATAATATGGCATATTTTGAGATCTTTAATGAAGCAGTCATGGTTTATGATACTTGGTACCCTCTAGACCAAGAGACACAAAGCTACCTCCCACTAGCATCCCTTGGAAGCACATCTTCCTCTTATGACTTGGATCTCACAATAAAAAGATGCTTTTATCTTTTCTATTTGTTGAATACAGCAAATTTAGTTAATATCTATTAAAAATATTCATTGTAACCATGATAATCCCACGAGCATCACTCAAATTACGTTTTCCTCGAGACTCGTCATACTAGTTTGTCAGTACAGCATGAAGAAATTCCCTGGCACATTTTCCCTCATGACATATCTTACAATGATACAATGCTTTGTAATTTATTTATATATTTTTATTCAACTTCCATACCTGACTTGTGGAAGAGTTAAAAGGGAATAGCCCTTCACATCTGTGTGCATGTCCAGAAAAACCAGTGCCAATCGTGAAAGCCCCAAAGCATCCATATCCATCAACTTCTTTATCCTGGAAATACGAATTGAAAGAAGCAAAGAAAATAAACTGAAAGAGAAGAGAGAGGCAAAATATATTCAGAACAACATAGAATCTAATGACTCATCTCAGAAGGCAATCTCTGCTTACAAAACAAATTAAGGTAAAACACAAGCCTATGTAATTGGCCATGCATCCCATTTTTCAGTTCTACATGAGCTAACACGTATCGCTGTTACCTACATCATCATACCCCCAAAACCACCCAAAAACAAAAACAAAAAAAAAAAAGCGCATTGAACTCGCCAATTTAGATTGCAGGTTGCTTCCCTTTAGTTTGTTATCTGATTCATGACTGAAGGATATCCGATTTGCACACCATGTTGCAAGACGGGTTTTTTATCGATCATACCATTAAGACTTTCAAAGCCATGACAAAACATCATTTAAAGAGTGCAAGGAACCTAATACTTATTTATACTAGTGTTGTCCAATGTATATATTGAACCAAAACTGTTGATACTATGATCCTAGTAGGACCTAATTGTCTTTTCATCTGAGAATGTAATTCTTTTAGCCTCAAACTGAATGGGGTGGTTTACACCCATAAGCAACACAGGTGGTGCTGCGATCAATTGGATTTGGGCCTAATCGGGCCCTGCAATCCCGATCCCAAGAGGCCCATGCATCAAGCCTCTTTCGCAGTCTGTTTCAGATTTCAATTGAATTCTTCTCGTTTTTTTTGGAAAATACACCCTATGGTATACTGAAATAAATAAAAAGACCCTATATTAAAAAAATATCAGTAAATGTGGGCTGCTTTGGGCTCCCTAACTCAAGAAGGATCTTCACGCATGGGTTCGGACACCACGTGCTTGATCATATGCCTCCATGAATTCCAATGCCTGACTAACCACACGATCTTCAGGGCCATCTGTATCATGCAAGATAATCTACGTTGAAGACATCAGAAGCTTTCACATGATCCATTAGTTTGATCTTGTGGCAGTTGTCGTTAATCTTCTAAATAGCCCAGCATAGTCCAATCTTTTGGCCAATTAGGTTGTTGTGGATTCCAACCAAAAATCTTTCCCTCCACAACTAAACCTAAACATAGTCTGCAACAACAAAAATTGCATTTGACATCCTTGACCAGTGTCGTTTTTGTACTTTGCATTGCTTCCTGCAATCTTCTTTTGCACTTCATTATGGATTGATTTGATATGTCATTAAAATCAAAAAGAAAAAAAATGAAAAGGTTGACTTACTCAAAACCCAATTATGGCATCCCTTCTCTCACACTTCACACCTCAAAACGTACTGAGGGTTAAAGAAGTGTCCATTATATATAAAAAAAAATGTAGGATGAAACTCATACGTACAAACCCATACATAGTCACATGCCTGCTTATATATATATATATATCTAAAACATCCCCAAAATCCCAAATTCTTAAGTTGTTTCGTCAATAACTAGATAACCTCTTAAAAGCAGAAACACTAAAAACAAAAAAGTAAAATATTACTTATATTGGCCTTTTGGTCATGGTTCCCACCTACAGCAATCGCTTGAATTATAAGATTCGATGAAGTAGACATCAAATCGTAAGACTCACACCTGAATTCCAACCCACCTGTAAATGTAATTCGTGTCACTTATACCTTAGGATTTTAATCTGAATCAGACAAATCCGTGGATTTAAACAAGGGGCCAGCTCTCCTAAGCTCAAGCTTAGGATAAGGTAAGCTCAAGTGTGTGGTGGGGCCCACTTGGCCACCTGGGGACCCACCTTGGGGGGGGGGGGGGGGGGGGGGGTGGGTTGGATGGATTTCAAGGACTCCCTAGAATCTTCCTCTCTGCAAAAAATCAGCTCCAACCGTGATTTCTATCATCTCCATATGGGCTCAAAAGCTTAATGGTTAATAATCCATTCGGATCGATACATAGTCGATCCAACGGTCCAGTAAATTCGGATTTGACCGAAAGTTGGTGGACATGTGCAATTTAGAAGGGTCATATGTGTTTGGTCCATTTGGATGGACCAAAGGTGGGCCCCACAAGCATGAGCTTACGAGATTTTATCTTAAGCTTGAACTTATGAGAGCCTTGCTCTTTAAACAAAATGCCAACCTTTAGTTCTACTGACCTCCAGAGACATCCATTGTCGTTCAAGAGGCCCCAAAGATCTAGAGAAGCTTCAAAACTTATCCAAAAGCCCCATGTTCATTTGTTTGCCCTCTAATGATTGTAAAAGGGATACCAAGAACTGTTGATCTTCGGCCCTTAGTTTATAAATGTCTAGTGCCATCATAACCCAGGCATAAACATAAGTTAGATTTAAAATTCCTTAAATTTTTGTTATTTGTTTTGCTAAATACATATATGTTCACTACAATCAAAGCCACTAAATGATTAAATATGGTCAAAGGCAATCACAAAAATAACCGCAACCCACTTTCTTTCATCACATGAGTAATCTGTTGATGGATCACATTCAAATGATACAAAACATCCTTAGAACTTCAAAAGGTCACATATTAGAGGATCAATCCTAGAACAATAAAATGCTCTAGTATTCTCCCCTTTTTTTCTTTTGAGATCCAATAAACTTTCATCTCTCTTTGAAATACCTTCAAAACAGTCGGCATTTTTATATTTCATTGTAGTAAAGCAATATGCTCAAGGATCAAGTGACCCACTTATAAAGAGAGGAGAGGACACATACTAAGTAGTGATAACTATTATAATTTAATTGATTGAAAAAAACAAAGAATATGAAGATTAAAACCAAAGAACACAGTAGAAGAAGAAAGAAGAAAGATGTTTAAAGAAGAGAAAAGGGATTTATGTATGTCAAAGTCCCAAAATTCATTTTACTCATAGATTAATAGGCATTTCTGAATAATAAATACCATTAGTCAACATAAGTACACATGATCCCTCAAACCATAAATACACTTAATTATTATATTTTTCTAGGATTTCTCCACATTCCTTTGGTGAAAGTACAACTCACAAAGCCAACCCCTAACACATGGAATAAGGCTTTTATGATAATGACAATGATGACAACAAAAAAATTCAACAGCTCATTTGTGTCAAAAGATCACTTCAGTGATTTTGATGCAACTGTAGATGAGAGGTCATCCCCACTCTTTTCTATGACTAAGAACGTTCAATAAAGACTCTTTTCCAATGCTAGTATCAAAGGAATCTACTGGAATGACTAGTATAAGAGCAAATAATGAAGAAAACAATAAAGTGATAAAGAACCTAAATATAGGAATAAGAAAACATTGTCACCAAAAACATGAAAACCCAAAGCAAAGCAATAAACTCTCACCTGCTTGGCGTTCCACAAGCAATATTTACTCGGCTGTTTAGCAAGGATATCTGCATCAGAAGAAAACAGAATTGATAAAATATCTGGTGTGGAAAAATAGGAGAGAAAACTATTTGTGTATCACTAAGGAAAGAAAAACTAAGCTAATCAACCTGCGCTATCAGAAACTATTTTCCTTCAGAATAATATAACTCTAAAAATAACAACAATAATAAAAATGATAAGAAAATAAGGACATTCTTAAACTTCATTGCATCGTCGGAGTTGCATATAATAAATGTTCCCACTAGTTTTATTGCACTTTCAATGTTCACTTTGTTGACCATGTAGTAACACACGAGCCTCATTTTACGGCTGATTTAAGATAAACTGTTCATTGCCTAATTCTGTTTTTATAGCTTTGCTTTCCTTGCAAGTTGCAATAGAAAGTCTATGAATCAACAAAAGAAAGGGGGTTCTGGAACCAGAAATTTTCTGTCATTATCCAAAGAGAAAATAAAAGGAAAAAAAAAAAAAGAAACCTTTAATCACGAGACAAAGATACGTCCATATCTATGATGCTCAAATACAAATATGGGTACGGACACGGATATGGGGATCAAGCACTTTTGAAAATGTAGGACACTGATACAAATACAGGTGTCCTAATTTTTCCTTTAGATCACATTTGAATTAATGAAATTATAATGGTTTATGTTCCTTTCTAACATTTTCTATGTTGAGAAGTAAGAAATTTTAAAGAACTAAATGAAATAATGGACTTGCTAAGTAGGATGTGCTAAACTTATACCCTAGAAGTATCAATGCAGTGGCAGGTACCAATAAAGTATTGTATCGGTCTGATACGGATACATTGGGCTTGTACAAGTATCCGGGTATTATAGGTCCATATACAACAGCAAACCAAGAGTTCAGGTGTAGATGATAAAATCTTTTTTTTTTTTGGTGAATTTATTATGGGTGGCACAATGTTGAAATAAATACCACGCCCCATAAGTCTTAACAGTCTGCGATAGCAGTATCATGGGACAGGCACATGGTTAGAGCAGATCAGATGAGTGTCAAATCGGCGTGAGAGCCAATTCAAGAGTGGGGGGAGGCAAAGATTCGTCACACGTGGACCCAGGTGGGCACCACAGGGCAGTTCACATATGACCATATATGTAAACTGCCCTTGCGTGAATATTTATGCATGTAGTATATTAATGCAAGGCAAAATATATATTATTTAATGCAAACCAATTCAAAAGGATATTTTGTCTCAACAACTTTAAATGCTACCAAACCCAACTAACCGTAGTTGAAACATGTATCAATCAGAAATAAGGCATTCTACTCTTTATGTGAATTGACAGTTAGCCGAGAATATATAAGGCCCCAACCAAAACAATTTGATTTAGGTCAGAGACTCAGAGTGCAACTTTGCAGCTACTCAGCAGTAGTGCAAGCTTAGATGGATAGATTAGTGACGATCATGTGTTTAGATCAGGGTCTAAAAAACACCCCCCACCCCCCCACCCCACCCTGTCCCCTCCCCGCAGGACCGTAGTAGAGGCATCTCTCGATCGCCAAAGCCGAAAACCCTTTCTCATCCCTTTTTTTTCCCTCGCTGCTAGAAACCCTTTCCCCTTTTCACCTTTATATTTCTCTCTCCCCCTCTCCCTCTATTTAAAGTGATTTTACAAAAACAACCTTCTTGTTTTATTTTACTTTTTTTTTTACTTGCTCTCCCCCTCTCCCTCTATTTAAAGTGATTTTACAAAAACAACCTTCTTGTTTTATTTTACTTTTTTTTTTTTTACTTGAGTCGAGTCCGAGTCATTATAGACCCAACTCGGTAAGTGCCGAGTCCGAGTAGACTCAACCAAGTTTACATTGGATCTATCAATGGGATTTTTAATCCATTTTTCCAAGGGTCTGATCGTGGACCCATCAAAGCAGGGCCCAAAACAGGCTCAATCCACGGAAAACTGTAGCCAGTCCGGTCGCACAGACCTGACAAGAAGCTTGGAACACTCGGCATTAGTCCCTTTTTGGCCAACTTCTGCTCCTTACATCATAACCGGTCTACTCGCTCAGTATCCATGTTTAAGTTGCGAAATAGTTATAAGCCAGCTGTCAACCTAATACAAACCTCCTTGGTCTAGGCTTAGGACAACAGTTACACAAACTGGCATAGTTAAAAGATAAGTTAAAGAGGCATATGCTATGAGATATGAAGTGCTGCACAGGGCATTTTCCGGGAGCCCCACCCAAAGAAGCCGTGAGCTGTGATCCCAAACACTAAGAAAAGAACACTGCATCAAATAAACTGGGAAGAACTATACAACACATAAGAATGAATTCTTGATGCCATGGCATTCGAAGCAGCATCATCGTAGGTTAGTGGTATAGAAGCCAACACCTTTCATGATGAGCACCGAGGATATTACCCCACTGTGAGCATCCTCCACAACCACATTTGTGTACCTAATTCGAATTCAAAAACTCTCCTACTCATTTCCATCTAGACAGACTATAAAATTGCCACAAAAGTAAAGCCCCACAGCAGGTTAGTACCTCTATTAATGCAACGCATGGACCCATCACAACATGGACACCACAAGTACTGAATTATATGATCCTGTTGGACACTGTTTTTTAACAAATCTGTAATATATTATCATTGACTTTAGATTGAGCTTATTTGCCCATTGATGGGGATTTTGATGGTATTCACTCCAATCAGAGGGGATATACTTGCTGAAACTTTTGAGGTAAAGAATTGACATAGAAATGACCTGATCCTCCACTTTAATGTGCTTCGCAAATAGCTTTGCCGGACGGCATTCTTTCGTCAATGATCGTACGCCTCTAGTGGACATCCATAAAATGTCAGCACGTTAAAACCATACAAAAAAAGTGATTTTGATCATCAAAGATACTCACTTCATTAAATCTTTCTGCTCAGATCATTAACCATACACATCAGTTGCAAATTCACATTGAAAGACATTGGTAAAACTTAAAAGCACTAATAATGGAGGTATGCCACCAAGTCACTTTGATAAGAAACAAATCAAAGAAAAGTTGCAAGAAATAAAAAGACAGAAAACATTAAGATTGAAGGAAGAAATTAATGAAAAAAAATATATGGAGAGGAAAATAAAGTCGAATACATGATGAACAAGCTCAAGACAAAATTATGCAATATAATCTAGAATAAGCTACAAGTTTCAAAGCCCACATTGTTGTCAATTTGCTTCACAGTCTCAAAGAGAGGGGTTTTATTATCATAAATGCCAGAAAGACAAAGAAGCTGTAGTTATCTCTACATTACAGGATATTCTGATCTTGAATAAAGTTGACTCAGCAAATGATCATTAATTCACCAATGGTTGTTGCACATTTGTGGAGCTAATCTAATTGAATGTGTTGGAAGTCATCTTTATTTCATATTTATGTTATTTTCATAGTTTTTGAAATTTTTTAAATTTTCATGAATTGTAAGGGCTTTATTTATAAATTGTGGGAAGTTATAATACAGCATGTTACCAAGTTGAGTGTGCAGTGTTGAATGAGAGGTGTTGAATTCAAGGAGCTTATTTGCGATGATATGCTTGATTCGGAGGTGAGTTCTTGTTTTGTTTAAAGAGATTCATTGTTTTAACTGAGATCCAGAGGTTAGTTTCCGGCACTATTGTTGGAACCTCTTAAATCAGCCCAGTAACTGTTTTTAAGTTGGGAGATCCATCTAACAATGTTGGATTTACTGGGGCTGATTTTATTAGGTTATCAATTTCTATTCTGCTACGAAATTATCCAACGTATCCTCTATACTGTGAATCAAGGAGAAAAGTCCCATGCTAACATTAAGTCAGAAAACCCTAGAATTCAGATTACTGCCCACAAATTCCCTATATTGACCGCAGACATTTGAGATTTTTCTCAAAGGAAAGAACAAATTTGGGTATCTTCATGGTAGAAATAAAGGACCTAGTTAGGATGACCCTAAGAATGACAACTGGTCCTCTTAACAACTCTTTAGCGGTGTCTTAGCTGATACATTCCATGGAAGATGATATAAGGAATCATTTCTCTTGAAACTGCGAAGGAAATACGGGAAACAGTGAAGGAAACATGCACACATAAAATAATAAGGCTGGAATTTATCAGTAGTACCAAGAGATTTGAAACTTCAACAAGGAGACAAAGCTTTTGCTCAATCATACTAATTTGAGATTTTTATAGCCAGAGCTCACATTTTTGGATGATGCTCAGATTCAGTGTTTGTCAAACTTGGAGACGACTCATGTTTGCCGAATAAGTCATCCAAAGAATTAGCCAAAGGAGCACGAGTTGAACGAACAAGTGACTGACTTGTTGGAGAAAGGGTAAATATGGGAGAGCATGAGGCTATGTTGATGCTAACATTGCTGGCACCAAAGGTGGGACTCAGTGCATGTTTTGATATTAGCACCATAAACAATCACTGTCAAGTTTCAATTTCTGATACCTCTAATCTCATCTTCAAACTTCTCTCTCCTTTTCTTCAACACCAAAGTTTTGGAACAAGCTTCCTAGGAATCGCACTCATATTGTATATCAAACTGATTTTCCTTGGTCCCTTTAAATCCACGTTCTCATTAAGCAATAAATAACTACTCCAAAACAAGGTAGCAGTAGTTGCATCATTCAAATGAATATTAAATGAAATACTGGCATCACTTCACATAACAAGTGGACAACCAAAGAGATATTTGAAATTTTTACTTCTAATGGTAATTGGTACTGATATATCAAGACAAATAAATATATTTAAAATTCTAGAAGTTGTAATCAATCCAAAAGAGAAGAAAGTAAAAAACCTAAGAAGTTCCAATGATCTTAAGGCCGATGTACTGATAATAAGAACTGCTGGACTCCCTACGGAGATCTTTCCCTCCAAAACTTGACTTTCACAAAGCACTTCATTCCATGAATTCCCAAAAGTAGCCTTCAAATGTTTGCTTAAATTGCCAGCAGTCCTGATTTAGGCCTTCAGAGAGCTCCACCATGCATGTATCTGCTCATATCAAATGCCACCATGCACGTTATCTATAGATACATAAAAGAAAACAAGAACCAATAAAAATACAATAAATAAGATTCACCTACATGTTTAGGCAAAAGGACCTAGTCTAACTGTGGTTAGCTAGTGGGGAAATTCTATTTGCACCATGGAAATAACTAAGCACACCCACCTTTTAAAAAAAATATTACCAAAATACCCATGTGTGAAATGACGAAAATACCCATGAGCTTCATCTTCTCTGCAAGTGCAATGCTATGAAATCCCGTGCATATCTCATGTGCACGGCTGTGAAACGCCATGCACCTCTTTATGTGCACGGCCCTGAAACTCCGTGCACCCCACTAGCGAGCAATACACATGAAGAAAGAGGAGAAGATGGTCGCCGGTGACGGTGGGGCAGATAGGGAAGCTGGCCAGAGGGAGAGATGGTCGTCGGTGATGGTGGGGCAAAAAAGGGAGCTCGCCGGAGGGAGAGATGGTCGTCAATGATGGTGGGGCAGAGAGGGGAGCTCGTCGGAGGGAGAAATGGTCGCCGGTGATGAGGCAGACGTCTGGGTTCGGTCGCAGCTGGTGGGAGGGGAAGAGAAGAGTAGAAGATGAGAAGAGAGGGGAGCTCGCCAGTAAGGAGAAGAGAAGAGAAGAGAAGAGAGTGTTTTGGGTATTATTGGGGGTAGGCTCAGCAAAAATGGCCTTTTTTATTTTTTTAGGTGTGCTGAGTTCAAAAGGTGGGTGGGCTCAGCAAAGCATGTGGGTGCAAATAGAATTTCCCTAGCTAGTGACCGAGGTTCTATATGCCTAGATTAGGATGAAACAGAAAACTGACGAGTCTCGAGAGTGGCATAAAGAAAAAGTTAATTAAGACTTCCAATGGTGAACTCTAAAAGTAAGCACATTAAGACTTTCAATTGCATGATACATGAACTTTGATGGTACTGAGAATTAGAAATCTCAACAGCTCAAAATTAATGTCCCCTCATGTATGGGACTGGCCAAAATTCGTTCTAATAAGAGATGAGTCCATTGTAATGCTTGATTAATCAATTAAAAAAATCAAAGTTGCTCAAAAATAAATGGCCCTTTCATGCTTTAACTCAATCAAATCTCGCTCCAATAGGCGATATGCAGAGTGTCAAATTGAACAAGGGACCATAAAAGAGAGGGTGCATTATTTATTTTGGTCGATTTAGATTTTTTCAAAATGTGGGCCCTTTGTGGAGCCAAAGAATTTCTTGGGGATCCAAGTTCCAAAGAGCTGACATAAAGGGCTCTTAAAAGGGCATTCGCCCTTTCATTGCCATCGAAAGAGAAGAGCAGGGAAAAGAGAATAAGGAGAGGAAAACAAGAGAAGAGGGAGGGGGGAAAGAAAGAAAAGCAGCAAAAGCCAAGGTAACCCGTCCCCAACTCTCTCTCTCTCTCTCTCTCTCTCTCTCTCTCTCTCTCTCTCTCTCTCTCTCTCTCTCTCTCTAACCTAAAATCTGCATGCACAAGCTCTGTCTCTTGTTTATCTGTCTTTCTTCTTATGCATAGATATCTTTGTTTCTCCTCCTCTATGAAAATGGGGAAAAATAAGTGGAAGAAAACAGGTTGAAAGGGTCATTGGTCAATTGAAATATCAGTTGATTGAAAGGTTGTTAACGTTCTTTGTTTCTCCTTGTTGCTTATGTAAAAGTACACATTTACCTTTCCACAATAATTCATGCGCAACTATTTCTTTTGATATTACTCAGCCTGATGTCTGGGCACAGGTATGTGTTAAGCAGACAAGGCTTAAAATTTGTGACCTTCAATGACGATCACACAAGATATACTTGGATTTACTTTCCTTAATATAAACTGGAGTTATCGCCATTTTTAGTACTTTATGTCAAAAGATTTCCACTCAATTTGATAAAAAAGATTGAGTGACTTCATAATGATTCATCATCATCATCAACGCCTAATCCCAACTATGTTGGGGTCAGCTACATGAATTTTGTTTCTCCATTCCAATCTATCTTAAATGGTTGCCCTGGTTTTATATGTAATCTTTGGAGCAACCTGAAAACCATGAAAATGTTAAGTTTTGTTATCTGCTATTGGAGAAGCTAAGGAAGAAAGATGATCTCTGAGAGATCCAGAAGATGAAAGAACCAGATCGCATTTCTGCTATTTGTAATGAAGCCTTCTCTCTGTTTGTGTCGAATCTTCTGGAAACGATCTCAAAGTTGGAGCTGGAAGCCATGTTCTGTAGGGCTGGGAGGATCGTGGATTCTTTCATTCCCATTGATCGCAACACCGGCAAGAAACGAGGTTTTGGCTTCGTCAGATTTAAATCTGAGAATGAAGCTTTAAAAGCCATTGACCTAAGGAATGGCTGTAAGTGGGGTGGAAGGACAATCGGTGTTAATCTGGCCCGTCCTAGAACCAGAAACAGGGTATATCGATCTGCAGTCCCAGCAGGTCTGGCTTCTTCTTCGAAAGACAATCCTTGGTTCTCTCAGTCGAATGTCCAGAAGACTGTTTGCGAAGGATAAATAGTCAAGAGCGACCAGCAGGTTGCAGTCATGGTGGCCCCCTTGGTTGTGGAGGAGGAGAAGAAGGCGATAGCTCTCTGTTTAGTGGGGTTCTTGAAATCTCCTGCTGCTGGGATTACAGAAGTGGAGTTGTGGCTGGCAAACACTGGGGGAGGACACCCGATTTCAATAAAATGTATTGATACTGATGTGGTGGTATTGTAGCTATCGTCTGATGAGGAACTTGAGGGTATTCTGCAATGTTTCCAGTCTCCTTTTTTCGCTGTAGAAAGAGGGATGGAAGTAATAGGTGCGCCACCACGACCCAAGTGGATCAGATTCTATGGAGTTCCACTGCAGGCCTGGAGGGAAGGGGTTTTCAGACTTCTTGGAGATGTGTTGGGTCGCACTCTGAAAGTGGATCATCGCACGGCTTCGAAGGATATTCTTACTCATGGAAGAGTGAAAATCCTGCGAGGAAAAGTGGGTAGACTGCCAAAAGAAATCCCACTCAAGGTTGGAGACCTACAGGTATCGGTGATTGTGGAGGAAGAAAATGATAATGACTCGACCAACGATACTGTGGATGTTCCGGACTTCAGGATGCAAAGGAGGAGTTGCAGGCGATGTGAGGATGATGACAAGGACAGCTGCTTCAAAAATTCAAAATTTGAAAATCCCTCCAGTGGTTTCGGATAAGGCTTGCGAGATTTGGGCTCACTGAAGTCATCCAGATGGCTAACCCAACAGAACCAGAGCTCGGTGGGTATCTTGGGTTGTAGTCCAATTCAGGGATCTGGGCCCAGGTCTATTTCTAATAAAGTGGGTCACGAAGGGCTGTCCACTTATAAAACTTTACCAAATCTCAGCCCCTCCTCTAGACAAAGGATATCTCTTTCGACAAAGGGGAAGGGGTGCTCGCGCGGAGGAAGGTCGATGATCGCGAGCGATGTTGTCTCGTCATCGACTAACCGTTGGTCGATTGTCTCAGAATCATCCCTGAATTCGGCGGAGTCTGCATCTCAGTTTGATTGTGTTGAGGTGATGCGACTTAGCTCAGCCCTAGCTTGCATAAGGGGAGTTTATGCTTCGTCCACTGCTCTGTAAGCACCGAGGTCTGTGGCTTCTACAGGATCCTCTGTTGGGTGTCCATCTTCCTAGGAGGTCTCAAAGAGTAACATCAGCAGAATTGCAAGGATCTCTAGGGGTTCATCAGGCAAAGGCAAGACCCATACAAGAAGGAGCTCAAGGTCTAACTGCGATCTGTGGCAATTTGAATCCTCGACAGCAAGTTCGTCCTCTGCAATTTCTAAATAAGACCGACGAGGGGTCCATGGGTGGATCTAGGGCTTTTACTGATTGCTCTCCTCCGCTTGTTCGAGGAATTGGTGGAAGCGGTAACGTTCCAGTGAACTTTCTCTCCCCTTATCAGGGATGGCTTTCCATTTCCAAGGATGTCAGAGCTCAAAAAAGAGCAGGAGGATATCTATTGGAATTTCCATCCATCACAAGGGGTTGATGATAACGACGGAGTTTCCTTGGATACTCCTGAAGAGGGTACCACTGTTAGAGATCTAAAGAGCAAAGGGGGAGGAAACTGTGGGGTGAATTATTCGACCCTACATCTCAGAGACACAAAGGATTCTGCGATGATGTGGTTGCCCCAGAAATTTCGACAGTGTGGTGGAAGTGGTTGGTATTACCGTTGATAAAAACAATGGAGGTTGGGAGAGTTGGGTGGCTTTTGCTCACAACAGAGATAAGGAGAACAGGCACAATTCTTTGCCAGGTACGCGTAAAGAAGAGGGGCAAAGGGAGTTACGGAGATTAGAGTGCTCTGTCAATTACAAGAGCAAACAAAATCGCTGCAAAGAAACAAAATGTATCTCGAGGCATTCAAAGAGGAGTAAGGGGACAGTCAATGTTTGTCCATGAAGATTTTATCATGGAATGTGCGTGGGTTGGGGAGTAGGGTGAAGCGGGCGATTATTAAGGAGTTTGTCCGCAAGAATAAGATTGACCTCTTGTTGATTCAGGAAACTAAGCTCAGGACTGTTTCAGACTCTATAGTGAAAGAGGTGTGGGGTAGCTCTCCTTCAGATTGGTGTTGCCGAGAAGCAGTTGGTGCTGCGGGGGGTATCATTGTGATGTGTAGTAGAGCTTTCTCTCTGAAGGATCAGTGGATTGGCACATTTTCAATTTCGGTTCGGTTGGAGGATTTGTCTGATAACTCTTTTGGCTGCTATCTTCTATTTATGGGCCTAATGATAGTGGTTAGAGGCAGTTAATGTGGAATGAACTGGATGATATTCGTAACAGATGGAATGGGCCTTGGTGTATTGGGGGAGACTGGAACATCATCAAATTTCCTTCGGAAAAGCCGGGTTGTAGTAGATTTTCGGTTGACATGGTGGGTTTCTCCGACTGGATTAACAAGCATGCTCTTGTGAACTTACCTTTGGGTGGCGCTAGTTTTACTTGGTCCAATCACCAGTCCCCTCCGTCTCTGTCGCGCCTCGACAGATTCCTAATATCTAGTGATTGGATTGATTTATTTCCTCAAGTCATGCAAACTGTTCTTACTAAACCAACCTCTAATCACGGCCCGATTCTTTTGGATACTAACTGTGAAAGATGGGGTCCTGCCCCGTTCCGTTTTGAGCTAATGTGGTTGGAGGAGAAGAGTTTTATTGAAAAGATTAAGCTGTGGTGGAAGAACTGTGCAGTTAATGGAAGTGCGGGGCTAAGATTGTTGATTAAGCTTAAAAAGTTGAAAGCGGAAATCAAGGAGTGGAATAAAAATCACTTTGAGGATATCAGGTGTGCCAAATCTGGTATCTTGAAGAAATCAAGAGTCTGGACATCCAAGAGGAAGCTCGTTGTTTGACTGAGGAAGAGTTGTCAAGAAAAGCATCTTTGAAAATTGATTTTGAAAGGAAAGTGAAAGAGGAAGAAATTAGTTGGAGACAAAGATCAAGGTGCAAATGACTCAAAGAGGGGGGTAAGAACAATTTTTTCCACGGGATGGTGTCAGCAAGATTGAGAAAAAACAGGATTACTTTCCTAGTGGATGGGGATGTGAGGTTATCAGATCGGAAGAACATTGTTAATCATATTAAAGATTTCTTTGCTACCCTATATGCTAAGGAAGAGTGGGACAAACCTGAACTGGATAATTTACAATTTGACACTATTGGGGAAGTGAATGTTGCTTTTCCGAAAAGTGAGTTTGAGGAGGCAAAAGTGAAAGAGGCTATGTTCGCTTTAAGAGGGGATAAAGCTCCGGGCCCAGATGGTTTCCCGATAGCCTTCTTTCATCGGTTCTGGCACACCTTAAAAGAGGACATCATGGCTTTCTTGACTGATTTCCACTTGAGAGGCAAGCTTCCAAATAGTATTGGTGCTTCTTTCATTACTCTTATCCCCAAGAAACAGGGCGCTGATCGTTTGAGGGATTTTAGCCCAATAAGTCTGATTGGCAATATTTATAAGATCTTGGCTAAGGTTCTGGCAGCGAGACTGATAAAAATTATGCCAACCATCATTTCTCAATCAAAAGGAGCTTTTGTGCAAGGGAGACAAATCCTTGATGGGGTTCTTATTTCTAACGAGTGTTTGCACTCGAGGCACAAGGACAAATTGCCAGGGGTGTTATGTAAGCTAGACTTGGAAAAGGCGTATGATAGAGTCGATTGGGATTTCCTATCATACTTGATGGGTAGAATGGGATTTGGGCTCAAGTGGAAGGGTTGGATCTTGAAGTGTGTTTCCTTTGCCAGATTCTCTATTATGGTCAATGGGTCTCTGAATGGTTACTTTGCTGCTCAAAGAGGCCTACGTCAGGGTGATCCTCTTTCTCCTCTCCTTTCTACCATGGTTGGGGAGGCGTTGAGTCGTATGATATCAGTTGCAGGCGAGGCATATATGATTTCTGGATTTAAACCGGTGATTAGTGGCCCAACGGTCACTCATTTGCAGTATGCTAATTATACTTTAATTTTTTGCACTGCAGAGGAAGAACAAATAAAAAATGTTGTAGCAGTCCTCATGTGTTTCGAAGCGGTTTCGGGCCTCAAAGTTAATTTCTCTAAAAGTGCTCTTATAGGCATTGAGGCGGAGGCTCATCTGGTGGAGGTCCTAGCGATCATAATAGGATGCAAGGTTGGATCCTTTCCGACCACCTACCTTGGGTTGCCCCTTTGCCTTGGGAGGCCTACCAAAGAAGTTTGGAATCCGGTGGTGGAGAGAGTAGAACGGAAGTTGGCTACATGGAAGGCAAAATACTTATCTCTCAGGGGAAGAATTACCTTGATTCAATAGGCACTCTCTAACCTTCCAACATACTTCTTGTCCATGTTCAAATCCCCGGCTTCGATCGGCAATCGAATTGAGAAGTTGCAGCGGGATTTTCTTTGGCAAGGAAAAGGTACTAAGAAAAAGTATCATCTGGTTCTGTGGAACAAAGTCTGTAGATCTAAAAGGGAGGGCCGTCTAGGCTTCAGATCTCTAAAGATTATGAACCAAGCCCTTCTAGGGAAATGGTTGTAGAGAATTGGAGATCAGTCAGATAGTTTGTGGAGACATATCATTTTGTCCAAATATGGGGTTAGACGGAATGATTGGGACATTGCTAGACCATCCCACAGATGCTCAAGTTGGTGGAAAGATATTGTGGGCATTAAGGACTCATTCAACTCAGGTTGGGATAGATGAAGACATCTTCTTTTGGCATGATGTTTGGGTGGGGGATACTCCTTTAGCGGTGCAATTTCGGGACCTGTACAGATGCGTTACGAACAGACACGCAAAGGCAATTGATTATATGGATAGGGTTGCGAACAGGGTCCTTTGGGGTCCAATTTTCAGAAAAGATTTGACTAAGTCGGAAGAAGAGAACCTTATGACTCTCCTTGACAAGCTTGGTCGGATTTTTATACCTGTTCAAGGGGATGATAAAAGAATGTGGGCTGCCTCTAAGGATGGTGTGTTTTCTGTTTCTTCTTTCTTCGTGGTGCTGTCAAAAATTCACAACCCTCATCATTGGTTTGATTACCTTTGGAAGACCAAGGCTCCTAGAGTCCTGGGGTTTGGTTGGTTAGCTCTTCGAGGCTGCATCCTCACTATGGACAATCTCCGTCGCCGCAGGGTGGTTTTAATCAACGCATGTCCTCTATGCTTATCGGAGGAGACTGTGGATCATCTTTTGCTTAATTGCAGGTTCACACATGCCATTTGGACTTCTACCCTGGATTGTTTTGGGTGTAGCTGAGTCCTCCCTCGATCCATTTCAGAGCTCTTTGATGCTTGGAAGTTTGGATTTCAATCTAAGAGAGGAAGGCTTCTTTGGCGTTCGTCTTTTGTTGCAAACATTTGGACAGTTTGGAAGGAGAGAAATATGCATTGCTTTGAAGATTGTTCTTCTCCTTCTGCAGTTGTTGCTACGAAAGCCAGATTTCTCGCTACGTCCTGGGTTTCTGTGTTGCCCAAATTCTGGGAGTGCCTACGGAGCTTATGCTGTTTAATTGGAGGGAAGTAGTATCATCTTATCTTTTGCCTTCACTTTTTGGGGCCTTAGCCTGCTTAGGAGACTCTGTCTATCCTCTTTTGCTTCTTTGGATGGTTTATCTCTTCCCTCTGTATCTCTCTTTGCTCTTCAGTATATATCTTTTGTACTGTTTTGCTTTGATTAATACAATTCACCATTCAAAAAAAAAAAATTCCAATCTATCTTGAGCCAAATCCTTAGATAAGTTGCACTTCTTTAAATCTATTTTTACCACCTTCATACACATCCTCTTTGGCCTACCCCTTCCCCTTGGTGGGTCATCAACCTTCATAGCCAAACTTTTCCTTACTGACGCTGTTGCCGGCCTGCATTGGACGCACCCAAACCATCTCAAACGGGTTTCTCTAATTTTATCCCCTATTGATGCTACCCCTAAATGCTCTCAAAAAGCTCATTTCTAATTTTATCCTTGCTAGTTTTACCACACATCCACCTCAACATTCTCGTCTCTGCTACATCGATTTTGTGCATATATTGATTCTTGATTGGACAACATTCAAGAGTAATTATATGTTGAAATTAAATGGTCTTTAGAATTTCCTCAAGGAGTATAGAAATGGCCATAGAGATCATGTCTTCATAACACTAAAGAAAATGATATCATTGAACAAAAAAAAAAATTGATGATGTTAAAATTGTCCAAATAATTAACCTAGAATTTAGTTTTCCCCTAACCTTTTCATGTGAAGCTACACATAAAGCAATATAGTTAATCAATCGGCTTCCTTCAAAGTTCTTAGCTACAAGTCTCTATTTGCATGCCTTATCCAATATTCCCATGATTTCACTTTAGTTCAAATTTTTTGTATTGCTTTGTTTTATACAGTTGCCACCTTTAGAGAGAGGGAAGAGATTTCCTAAGCTGTCAAATGTGTATTTCTTGAACACAGTGATCAAAGGAAATGGATTATTAGTTGGGCATATTCACATCTCCAACATTTTCGCCTTTTTGAATGTGTACTACTTTCCTGTCAAAAGGATTCACAATTTGAAATTTGATGTATGATTGTGCCTTTCTCTGTTTCCTAAGTCTACTTCGGCCATTCCAAAATACGTTCAAAGAAAGAAGATGCCTTCCATGCAACCTCTTGAGGCTTTTCAATTGTCAAATCACGCACCCCTTGAGTCATCCAGTATGTTGTCGTTTAGCCTATTATCTTCCTCTTTTAAGAGCAATCGCCACGTCTCCAAACCATCTAATAGATTTGGTTTCTCATCTCTTTTTGCCACTTTGCATTGTCGGTCCCTTGTGAAGAGGCACCTAAAGAAAAGTGTCGGGAAGATACTAAGGCAAAATAATGTTAGGCTCTTGAGGCCAAGGAGACATGGACCCGGTTATAAAACCTATAGAAGGAGCTATTACAGGAAGCAGATGGGACTATTCAATCACAGTGTTATCCAATGGGAAATTGGATCTTTATAGGGGTAGCAGGTACAACAGCCAGGATTGACCAGGATAAGGCATTTCCTCTTCTAGCAAAGATGAAAATCGTGCGGACCTTACTAGCACTTGCAGCAATTAGCAAGTAATCTCTTCTTCAAAAACATCTTCATTGTCAGTATCAGGCCCTGCTTGTTTGCATCAAAATATATTGGAAACTCACCTTTGATCTTCATTTTTTAACCACACTATCAGTATCAGTTCCTATGTATTCTAATGCAAACCCACAAGCCCTTGGCTTGACATTGCAAGATTCAGCGAACATCAAAGTTTTGTTTTCAAAGGACGCGGTTAAAATACATAGGTATAGGTATGGTATGTACCTTTAAATCCTTCGAGCTCGAGAGAAGAGAGCTGGATTCCATTGGCCGATTGGAACCGATCGAGAAAGAAGTGCAGCTGTTGAGAAGCAGAGGCGTTCGAGGGAAGAAGGGGACGAGATTTTCGGACTGGTTCTGCTTCGCTTTTCACTTTCTCCTTGCTCGTCTTGGCTCTATTATTTTTGCCGAGAGGAATGTGATTAGGGTTTTTGAAGATTGGGGTCTTGGGATTGCGTGAGAGGGATTTCGAGCCAAATCCCTTTCGAGGAGGCTTCTGCTTTAGTGCTTTGTTAGGTTTCCCGCTCGCCATGAGAGAGAGAGCGACAGAGCGAGAGAGAGTGTTAGGTTTCTGCTTAAGCAAGGGTTTCCTTTTTGGCGCTCGGTTGCAGCGACTTGTACAAACATCCGTGTTTTAGGCGAACCTCGTTGAGCGTGTTGGGATCCGTTCTGGAAAAGCGAAGGAAAAAACCTAAAAACGTTTTTTTTTTATAGAATTTGTGACAGCCCATAAGATATCCCAAATATATCACTTTGGATATCACAAATTCTATCCAAAACGTGTGTCCATTCCTTTAAGTAGGGGTGTACATGGGTCGGATTTGGCTAAATACCTCATCCGACCCAAACTAGTATGGGTTAAACATTTATAACCCATAACCGAACCTATACTAGTTTGGGTTGGGTCGGGTCGGGTTACTCGGGTTGGGTCGGGTAGGGTTGAGTTTAAATGGGTTGTACTTATAGCTCAAATCTCATCATAGGAGCTCAAATCACGAGATATTATGAGTCTTACTGACAAATATGCAACTTGAATGAACTATCTGATTCTAATATTGTACGGTAACTGTGGTCCTTATATTTGTAAATGTGGGGCCCAAACTTATTTGTAACTGTGGTCCTTATATTTGTAATTGAGTAAGAAAACTGATTGGGTAAAGGCTCATGCTAGATGGGCAGCTCTAACCTATCTAACATATGCTAGATGGGCTTTGGGTAAGGTGGATATCGTTTCCAAAGAGGCAAGAATCAAACATATTTTATTGGATAACTAGGGTTTGTATTATGTAGGGTTGGGTCGGGTACATATGGGTCGGATATGTACTACATATATATCCGACCCGTTTATAAAATGGGTTACACATTTGGACCTGTACCCGACCCGTTGTGCTGTGGGTTGGGGTCGGTTTTTGTCGGGTTGGATCGGGTTGATGGGTTGGGTCGGATTGGATATGGGTTTTGTACACCCCTACCTTTAAGACGGTAAAGCCCACATTGAGCCGTACTTTACCTCACGTGAATTGGCTATAAACCTTTTAATTAGCATTAGATTGGAATAATATTCTAAGAAAATGACCCTTCTACAACCATTAACTTTTATAGCCATGGATGAGGGGGTTAGGAAGATCTATTGGATATGAATAGGTCTAATCCAAATCTTTCCATCATATGGCATTACATGGTTGTCATGCATTATAATGAACTCCCATTTTTTCAAAAAAAAAAAAAAAAACACCAAAAGGGAGAGAGAGTAATACGGAGGAAGAGAGAGATTCTTTTATTATCTCAAGTGTATACAAATACAAGGGAGGAGGCCTATTTATAGGCTAAGTCCTTATTGAGGAACCCTAATTACAATAGGATTTTAACCCTAACTCATCTCATGTGGGGCATCCACCCATGATACATATCTTATAACACTCCCCCTTGGATGACCACCACTTAATAATAGTTGTCTCATTAAAAATCTTGCTAAAAAAAAAACCAATGGAAAAAAAATCAAAGCGAAAGGAAAGAGTACAACATTCTTGAAGATCATTAAACTGATGTTGGACGTACACAATGCTGCCTCGTTAAAATCTTAACTTGGAAAACCCAGTGGGATAAAACTTAGAAAAGGAAAAAGAGTACAACGCGCAGATATCCTGAGTAACATACTTAAGGATGCACCCCCCCCCCCCCCCCCCCGCCCCGATTAACTACTTCCCATGATTATAATAATCATTCACGTAGTTTGATGATGAACTCTACGCATGTCAATCCCATATACAAGCTTATGGAATACTAATTTTGGTAAAGATTTGGTAAATAGATCAGTCAGGTTGTCACTCGAACGAACTTGCTTGACTTCAATCTCATTTTTTTTCTAAAGTTCATGAGTAAAGAAGAACTTCAGTGTTATATACTTAGTATTATCTCCTTTAATAAAACTTCCTCGGATTTATTTTATGCATGCTTCATTATCTTCATAGATAATATTTAGGATACCTGCAATAGAAGGTAATTGACAAAAACTACGAACATGCTGAATCAAAGATTTTAGTCATGCACATTCTCTACTTGCTTTTTAAATGGCTAAAATCTCAGCATGGTTGGAGAAAGTAGCTATCAAAGTCTGTTTAGTAGAATGCCAAAAAATAACGACATTACTATTAAGAAACACATAACCTGTATGTGATCGACCCTTTTGAGGATCAGAGAGATAACCCGAATATACATATCCTACAAAACTAGAATCGCTACTGATAAGTCCCTAAAAATGCATAATTTCATCATCATTTTAGAATAATTAAGGACTTATTCTTCAAATCATGCACTGTTTTAGTAGGAAAATCATGATTTTATGTTTTGAGCATCAAAGTTCAAATTCAAGTCAAAATTTATTGAAAAATTGCATTTTTACATACAATCATGAATTTCTATATTTTTGACATTGGAAGTCATAAAATTCCTCATAACTTTTTGTTCACACATAAAATGATGAATTTTCTTTGCACCATTGATTTAATTAAAGAATATTTTTTTAAAAAATAAAATGGTGACATTTTAAGCATCCATTTAGTGTGAATTGGGTCGACCCGCATATTGCATCATTCCCTACCTATATGATTAGAGTATTCTTTAATCCTTGCTTTTATTTTTGTAGGGAATTTCATAAACTGGGACCCGCAAGAGAGAGAAATCAATTGAAGAATTAAAGATGACATCCAAGAGAAGATTGCACACACAAGTGGGGCCCATCATGTGTTCCAATTGATAATACAAATCTGAATCTCAGATTTGGAACTATTTAAGCCAAGATGGAGAACGTCCAAGCATATGAATCTTTTTAAGATTCATACTCCCCTTGGGGGTCCACCAAACATTCAAGTTCTGAGAAGAAAATCTGATTTTCTGATTTGAGGAATTTCTTAAGAGAGGAAGTGGGCCCAAATTTGGATAGATTCAAGCAAATTTCAGAGTCCTAAATATGGAGGGTAGTAGTCAAGAAGATATCCAAAGAAATAACACACGTCCAACACTTTGCCTTCCCAAGCTTCTCCATTCCAAGTTGGACGTCCAATCCATGATTGTAGATAAAACTTAAAGATTCAAATTTTGAATCTTGAATCAAGAAAGATAAGAAAGCCAAGAAAGAAAAAAAAATTCCAAAAGAGGCTTTACACGTTCAAAGCTGCCATGAAGGTTCAAGATGATACACTCCAAGTGGGGACCACATGCATCTCAAGATTTGTTTGAAATCTGAAATTTCAGATTTGAATTGATTCTTAGCCAAAGTGGGGCCCAAGAGAGGAAGTTGCATGAGACAAGAAGAATCCTAGGATTGTGGGCCAATCCCTTGAAACTCTTTCAAAAAACTCCAAATCCTATCACAACTTGGACCCCACACTTCAAACTCTACCAAATCCAAAACCTTGCAACCCAAGCTATCAAAAAATCATAAAAGACCATGAATATGGGCTGCACGAAAATACCATCCCCCCATTCGTCTTGGACGACCAGCAACCCATCTTCCCCTTTTCCATTATTTTCTTCATCGATCTCTCATCCTTCCATCAATTTTTTCATCCAAGGCCTTCCCTAAGGCACACCACCACTTGAATTTCTACACCACTGTCGCGCCGTCGCCGTTGCTATCGTCACTCCATCATTGGACCAGCCATTCATCATCTTCCCTTGCTTGGATTTCAGATCGCAAAACGAGAGACGGTTGGATCGCCGTTCTAGACCGCGAGTCCTTCTGCTCCGTTTGGTGTGTCATGTGTCTAGGGTAAGGTCGGATGCACTTTATTTTGATTCAAGTAATTTTGTAATGGATATTTGCTTGTAATGGTTCTTTCAATAATAAATCAAGTTTATGGGGTCTTGGTTTTCACCAATGGGTCAACATTGAATTTTTGTGCGTAGTGACAGTGCGCACTTGGTGCGGTGTTCTTGATTTTTTTTTATGGCATCAAGCAAAGTAACTATTTCAATAGTTAAGAATTAAAATCCATTTTTTTTATTCTCTGATTTTATTCTATTTTATTTTTATTTTTATGCATCTTAATAATTATTGCAATTGGTTGGACTGACAAATCTTATGGTGAATGCAGTAGTTAGATTAGGTTTCTAGATTAGGATTTTTCTTTTCCTTTGGTTGTAATTAATATTTCAGACTTGTAATTAATTATTTCATGCAAGTAGGATACTTGATTTGTATAGATTTTATTAGGCTAGTACTAGTTTTCAAATAGGACAGATTTTATTTAAGTGATTACTCCCTGTGGATCGACCTCGGACTTCACCGAGTTATTTATTACTACAATCGCGGCCTTGCACTTGGGGTTGACGATCAAGTTTTTGGCGCCGTTGCCGGGGAGTTTTTTTCTTCGCTCAAGGTATTTTTTCCAACTTATCTTTTTAATTGCTTTATGAGTGTGCCTTTACTATTCCGCAATCATTCTAGATCTAAGGGTAGAATGCATGGAATATTTGGACCAGCCCTATTGCATTAAAAAGTGGATTTTTAATCTCTGATTTTTGTTAAAATTGGAACTATTTCAAATCTGGAAAATTATTTTTTCTGATTTTTGAGAAAATCACATCAATTTCGGAAAACTGCCTAGTTTACTTGTTCTAATTTGAACTAGTTTAGGTCAATTTTTTTATTTGATGGTTAGGATTAATTAAGGTGTGTTAAGATTAGTTATTTTTCATATTTTTAGGTTTTTATAGTTTCCAAAAAAATTCTGGAACTTTCCCTCACAAAGGCAAGTCTTAGATAGCGCAAATTTGGCTTTTTGGCCACAAAACTTGCCAAAATCTGAAAATTTCAGAACTTTCATTGGAAACTCAGTTGTTTTAGTTGTTTTTAAATTTTAAAGGACTCTTAAAAACTTGCTGGAATTTTTTTAAGAAGGTTAGTTATTTCTTTGGAAAGTCGAACAAACTGCCTTTCTTGTTTGGTTCGATGTCTAGGCAAGTCTTGTCCCATTAGATAAGGGAGACAAGTCTCTTGTTCTAGAAGGTGGTTTTCAAGCGGGACCCTTGCAACGCATCACGACCCCACCACCGATCTGGGGGCTTACCTGGTCGGGCCAGTTTCATAGACTTGAGTTTGGGAACTTTCCCTGGAGATATTAAACTCTCTAAGATTAGTACTTTGCAAGAATTTGAGAATCTTCTTTTAAATTTAAAAACGGACTTAGGTAGTTTTTCTTTCTAGGTTTCTTTATTAAAAATCTTTTTTCAAAATTCCAAAAAAGAAAGAAAGACCCCCATTTTCTTGGCAGAGGGACACCTCAAATCGGTTAGAAAGGAAGGATCACCTGTCAAGAGATTGATTGAATTCTACGAATCTAGATCTCCTGGTTCTCTAAGGATTTCCAATATGGCTGATGAGCATAGTGATAATGAAGAGATTGGGAATGAAAACGAAAATGGGAATGGACCCAATAGTAATGGGGAGGTGAATCAACCTCTTAGGAGTTTACGTGATTACCTTCACCCTACACGACAAGCCACACCGTCGTGCATGGGTGCGGGTCAATTTGATATCAAACCGGGAGTAATCCAACTTCTTCCCAAATTTCATGGACTTGAATCAGAAAGTGCATATTTGCACATAAAAGAGTTTGAAGAAGTGTGTGCAACACTACACTTCAATAATGTGAGGGAAGACCTTATCAAATTTCGTTTATTTCTATTTCCCCTCAAAGAAAAGGCCAAGGCATGCCTTCACTCCTTACAGCCCAATTCGATTGCTCTATGGTCCGACATGGTCCGGGAATTTTTGAAGAAAATTTTTCCCATTACATAAGACCAACACCTTACGGAGAAATATTATGAATTTTAAACAAAAAGACAAGGAGTCTTATTATAGGTGTTGGGAACGATTTAATGAGCTACTCCTTGCATGTCCCCACCACGGATTTGAATTGCACAATACAATTGGTCACTTCTATGATGGACTTAGTCCAGAAACACGTCAATTCGTGGAGATGATGTGCAATGGGGAGTTCATGGCGAAGAACCCAAATCAAGCATGGACCTACCTTCAGTTTTTGGCAGATAGTGCACAAAATTGGGACACATCCGAAGGTATAGACCCCGTAAAGCAATCGAATCAGGCCAAAGGAGGGGGGTTATATGTATTAAAAGAAAATGATGATATTCAAGCAAAAATTGCCTATCTTACAAGAGAAGTTGAGTCCTTAAAATTTATGAAGAATAAGGAACCTGCTATAGTTTGTGGCATTTGCGCTAGTGATTCACACATTTCTTCAGAGTGTCCAACACTCCCTGCTTTCCAAGAAGTGTTTCACGAGCAAGCAAATGCCACTAACACATACAATCGGCAGTTCAATCATTCTTTGGGTAACACGTACAACCCTAATTGGAGGAATCACCCCAACTTTAGTTGGAGGAATGGCCCAAATGCTACTCCGCCCAATTTTAACCAAATGTCAAATCAATTTGGGGGTACTTCTGGTACATATGCTCAAAACACACAGCAAATGGTACCCCCTACAAATCAAACGACACCTTGGGATGAACTTGTGGCTAAGTTTATGATGAATCAAGAGTCCATGAATAAGAAACAAGATCGAAACTTTGAGGATTTACAGAACACCATGCAAAACCTTTGCAAATTGATTGAAGCACAAAATAAGGGGGTTTTTCCAGCCCAATCCAAAAGGGCAATGCGAGGTTCATCAAGGTGGTCCGTCAAATTCCAAGGAGCAGGTTCAAGCTGTTACTACTCTACGTAGTAGTAAAGAGATTGAAAAGCCTGATCTGGAAAAAGATAAATAACCTGCATCCTCCGATCAAGAAGGGAAAGAAAAGGAAGCTTCTCCTATCAAGGAGAAAAGCCCAGTTCCTCCGGGATTCAAGCCCTTACCGCCTTTTTCCAACCGATTAGCTCCTCCCAAGCCATCTCTACAGAACCAGGAAATCTTGAATGTGCTTAAAGAGGTCAAAATTAACATCCCGTTGTTAGACGCAATCAAACAAGTCCCATGTTACGCAAAGTTTCTTAAGGAATTGTGCACGTTGAAGCGTAAGATACATGTACAAAAGAAAGCATTTCTCACTGAGCAAGCTAGTGCAATTCTAAAGCACGACACTCCCCCTAAATTCAAAGATCCAGGATGCCCCACAATTTCATGCATTATTGGAAATTATCAAATTGAACAAGCATTGCTTGATCTTGGGGCGAGTATCAACTTACTACCTTACTCGGTCTATGTAAAATTGGGGCTGGGCGAACTCAAACCCACCCAGGTTACTCTACAACTTGCAGATCGATCAATCAAAAGACCGAGAGGAATAGTAGAGGATGTGCTTGTGCAAGTTGACAAGTTCTACTTTCCAGTAGACTTTATTGTGCTAGACACTCATCCTGTGGTAGATCCTCATGCTCAGATTCCGGTAATTTTGGGGAGACCATTTTTAGCCACATCCAATGCACTGATCAATTGCCGGAATGGAAAAATGACGCTATCTTTTGGTAACATGACATTAGAGCTAAATGTTTTTGACCTTTGCAAACAACCACGGGATGATAACATTGACCTTGAAGAAGTAGATTTGATCGGTGTTCTTACAGCAAAAACTTTTGAAAAATCGATCTCCGATTCCATTGAGTCAATTGAGGACCTGACCCTCTGTGAAGAAACACATGATAGCACTGTTGAAATGGTCAACACTTTAGGCAAACCCTCTTTTGAAAAGCTGGTACCAACTAGTACTCCGTCTTTTCCATCTTAGGTGAGGCCGCCCAAACCTGAGTTGAAACCCTTGCCCTCTCACCTGAAATATGCACACCTTGGAGAAAATGAAACATTTCCTGTAGTCATTTCTGCACACCTTGACAAGGACCAAGAAGTCCAACTCTTAGAAGTGCTCAAACTGCACAAGGGTGCAATTGCTTGGACCGTGGCTGACATTAAGGGAATTAATCCCCTCGTGTATACACATCATATCTATTTGGAGGAGAATGCGAAACCCTCCCGTCAGATGCAACGCCGGTTAAACCCCACCATGTAGGAAGTGGTTAGGGCTGAAGTTTTGAAAATTCTAGATGTTGGTATCATCTATCCAATTCCGAATAGCCAATGGGTCAGCCCTACCCAAGTTGTACCTAAAAAGGCCGGCGTCACTGTAGTCTGTAATGCTAATGATGAGCTCGTCCCAAACCGCGTACCCACAGGTTGGCGAGTTTGTATCGACTACAGGAAGTTAAATGCTGTCACACGAAAGGATCATTTCCCCCTACCCTTTTTAGACCAGATTTTAGAACGGGTAGCTGGCCACGAGTATTATTGTTTCTTAGATGGATATTCCGGGTACAATCAGATAGAAATCGCCCCGGAAGACCAAGAGAAAACAACTTTCACATGCCCCTTTGGCACCTTTGCTTACCGACGGATGCCCTTTGGGCTGTGCAATGCTCCGGCAACCTTTCAAAGGTGCATGCTGAGTATTTTTAGCGATATGGTGGAACATTTTCTCGAAGTCTTCATGGACGATTTTTCAGTTTTTGGAGAGTCATTCCAAGATTGTTTGAGCAACTTAAATAAGGTCCTCTCTAGGTGTGAAGAAAAGAACTTAGTACTTAATTGGGAAAAATGTCATTTTATGGTACGACAAGGGATTTTCCTTGGTCACATTGTATCATCTAAAGGATTGGAAGTGGACAAAGCCAAAATAGACTTAACTTCCAATTTGCCCACCCCAAAAACCGTAAGAGATATAAGATCTTTCTTAGGACATGCCGGATTCTACAGAAGGTTCATAAAAGGTTTCAGTGTCATTTCTAGACCATTATGCAACCTTCTGCTAAAGGAAGCAGAATTTGAGTGGACAGAGGCATGTCAAGTGGCTTTTACCAAGCTTAAGGGCATGTTGACGACCGCTCCAATTATGTAACCACCAGATTGGAGCCTGCCCTTTGAAATCATGTGCGATGCTAGTGATTATGCGGTTGGGGCAGTTCTTGGGCAACGTAGAGACAAAAGGCCATTTGTGATTTACTATGCTAGCAGGACTTTAAACAGTGCACAGATCAATTATTCAACAACAGAGAAAGAATTATTGGCTGTGGTCTATGCACTGGATAAATTCTGTTCCTACTTAATTGGATCCAAAATTGTGATATTTACTGACCATTCTACGCTGAAGTATCTTCTTTCTAAGAAAGATGCCAAGCCTAGACTGATCAGATGGATCCTTCTACTCCAAGAGTTTGATATTGAAATCAAGGATAAGAAAGGAGTAAAAAACGTGGTGGCCGATCATCTTTCTAGGCTTGTCCTTTCCAAAACTTTAGAACCCTTACCAATCCAGGACACTTTCCCTGATGAGCATATAGTTGCCACATTTTCCCATTCTCCATGGTATGCTGACATTGCTAATTATCTAGCTTCGGGTGAAATTCCAAAAGAATGGATGCAGCAAGATAAAAACAAGTTTTTCACTGAAGTGAAACTGTTTTTTTGGGATGAACCATACCTTTTTAAATACTGCCCAGAACCAAATAATGGATTGAAGCTGTCCCATGTAGGAATAATGATGCTAAAACGGTCAAAAAGTTTATCTTGGACAATATCTTTTCCCGTTTCGAAACTCCACGTGCCATCATTAGTGATGGGGGCACTCATTTTTGTAACCGCATCATTGAGAGTTTGTTTAAAAATTACGGTGTTACACATAAAGTGGCTACCCCCTATCACCCTCAAACAAGTGGGCAGGGTGAGGTCTCAAATCGGGAAATCAAACGAATTTTGGAGACCACATTAAACCAAATCGTAAGGATTGGTCAATACGGCTAAATGATGCCTTATGGGCATATAGAACTGCGTATAAGACCCCAATTGGGATGTCTCCATACCGGCTTATATATGGGAAAGCTTGCCACCTTCCGGTGGAGCTGAAACATAAAGCTTATTGGGCCATAAAATAATTGAACGTTGACTTAGACAAGGCTGGGGAGAAAAGAGCCCTTGATCTAAATGAGTTAGAAGAATTGAGAAACGAAGCTTATATGAACTCAAGAATTTACAAAGATAGGACTAAGGCCTTTCATGATAAACGAATATTAAGGAAGTCATTCCATCCGACTCAAAAAGTCCTCTTGTACAATTCTCGACTTCATCTTTTCCCTGGAAAGTTAAGATCTCGTTGGACAGGCCCCTACATTGTTCAAGAAGTATTTCCATATGGGGCAGTGACCCTCATTGATCCATCGAATGGTACCTCTTTTAAAGTTACTGGACAACGTTTAAAACCATTCTTGGAGACTGTTCCTCCAGCGAAAGCTGACATTCCTCTGATTGCTCCTGTCTATCAGGATTGACGGGCACTGGATCTGACAGTGACCCATACCTTTGTACATTACGCATATATTTTCTTGCTTTTTCTTTTTGTGTTCTTTGTCTCACATTGGACAGGTTTCTACGTGAAAGCTTCATTACTCCAAGTGCTTTCTACCCATTTTCTCCTTCTACATTTTCACCTCATGTTACATTCCATTTCGCATTTCATGTATGACATCGAGGACATTGTCTAGTTTAGGTTGGGGGGTGGGAACAAGCACACCTGTCCAATTTTAGACATTTTTTTTTCATTTTTGTGTAGTCTTTCACCAAGAGAGAGAGAGAGAGAGAGAGAGAGAGAGAGAGAGAGAGGTTTTCAAAAGAACTTGATGATTCGAAGATGTCTAGAAATCTGGAATTTCAGAAATTTGGAAGGACGTAAAATGAAGGTTCACAATTTTCTAAAAGATAAAAAGAATACCGAACTTTGTTTTTCACAGTAACACATGTACATCATTTCAAAAGTTTTGGATAAAAAGATTTAAGTGTCACTTTTAGAGTTCTTTCAAGAAAAAAAAATAGAGACAACTTTCTGAAATTTGGCCATATGAGTTCTCCTGGTTCATCGGTAAGGTTAGGCCAACCAAAACCATTGAATTAATTCGGGTGAATTGAAAAGGGCTGCCTATTGTTGGGGACCATTGAAAAAAAATAAAAATAAAAAAAATTGAAAAAAAAATGATAAGGGATGCACAAATAGGTGTTTAAAAAAAAGTGTTTAGTTACAAGTCTTGAAAAGAATAAAAAGTTGTGTGACTAGTTTGGGTTCGTAGCCTTTTTAACCCGAGCTAGTAAGCCCATAGGGGTATTTATATACCTAGTGCCCTAAAGACATCTGTTTTGGGAGTCATTGGCCTAACGCTCGTTACATGGGTTAATTAGAAAGCTTAAGGGACCTAGACATTGCACAGTCACATGTGTGTGTTAAAAAAGAAAAAGAAAAGAATGATGCATCTCGCGGCCTTTAAAAAATAGTAGTGCGAAAGCCGTCATAGTAGCCTTGAGAGGAGACTTGTATTTTTCCCAAATCTAGGAAAGTTGAAAATCTTGAGGAAGAATTCTGTTTTCATGGCATTATCATAGAACATTCAAAATTTTTGATTTGATGTATACACTTGCACAAGGCACCCAAAGTTTTGGTATAATCTTTTTTGAAAAGATTTGAAAAGAAAAACGTAAACTAGATTTTGAAAAGTCCGAAATCTTGATTATTTGAGGATTCAAGGCATCCGATTTGACTCAATCGTCTTTTGAAAAACCTTCCGTTGACTTTCTTTTATTTTTAGGTAAATGAATTTTGTGGGCATATTCATTGCAAACCCTCACGAGGCACAACTCGTCCACTAGGGGTAACCTAGGGGTTTAAGGGCTTGCTGCATATGCTAAATGCAGTCGAGAGTACCAGCGAAAGTGGTGTTTTCCTTTTTGTCTTTGCATTTAGTTTATATTAGATTAGGCTAGAACACTACCATAGTTCGTATATTTTGCTCGGGACTAGCAAAATGCTGGCTGGGGAGTGTGATAAGTCCCTAAAAATGCATAATTTCATCATCATTTTAGAATAATTAAGGACTTATTCTTCAAATTATGCACTGTTTTAGTAGGAAAATCGTGATTTTATGTTTTGAGCATCAAAGTTCAAATTCAAGTCAAAATTTATTGAAAAATTGAATTTTTACATACAATCATGAATTTCTATATTTTTGACATTGGAAGTCATAAAATTCCTCATAACTTTTTGTTCACACATAAAATTAAATGATGAATTTTCTTTGCACCATTGATTTAATTAAAGAATATATATTTTTTTAAAATAAAATGGTGACATTTTAAGCATCCATTTAGTGTGAATTGGGTCGACCCGCATATTGCATCATTCCCTACCTATATGATTAGAGTATTCTTTAATCCTTGCTTTTATTTTTGTAGGGAATTTCATAAATTGGGACCTGTAAGAGAGAGAAATCAATTGAAGAATTAAAGATGACATCCAAGAGAAGATTGCACACACAAGCGGGGCCCATCATGTGTTCCAATTGATAATACAAATCTGAATCTCAGATTGGGAATTATTTAAGCCAAGATGGAGAACGTCCAAGCATATGAATCTTTTTAAGATTCATACTCCCCTTGTGGGTCCACCAAACATTCAAGTTCTGAGAAGAAAATCTGATTTTCAGATTTGAGGAATTTCTTAAGAGAGGAAGTGGGCCCAAATTTGGATAGATTCAAGCAAATTTCAGAGTCCTAAATATGGAGGGTAGTAGCCAAGAAGATATCCAAAGAAATAACACACGTCCAACACTTTGCCTTCCCAAGCTTCTCCATTCCAAGTTGGACGTCCAATCCATGATTGTAGATAAAACTTAAAGATTCAAATTTTGAATCTTGAATCAAGAACGATAAGAAAGCCAATAAAGAAAAAAAAAATTCCAAAAGAGGTTTTACACGTTTAAAGCTGCCATGAAGGTTCAAGATGATACATTCCAAGTGGGGACCACATGCATCTCAAGATTTGTTTGAAATCTGAAATTTCAGATTTGAATTGATTCTTAGCCAAAGAGGGGCCCAAGAGAGGAAGTTGCATGAGACAAGAAGAATCCTAGGATTGTGGGCCAATCCCTTGAAACTCTTTCAAAAAACTCCAAATCCTATCCCAACTTAGACCCCACACTTCAAACTCTACCAAATCCAAAACCTTGCAACCCAAGCTATCAAAAAATCATAAAAGACCATGAATATGGGCTGCACGAAAATACCATCCCCCCATTCCTCTTGGACGACCAGCAACCCATCTTCCCCTTTTCCATTATTTTCTTCATCTCTCATCCTTCCATCAATTTTTTCATCCAAGGCCTTCCCTAAGGCACACCACCACTTGGATTTCTACACCACTGTCGCGCCGTCGCCGTTGCTATCATCACTCCATCATTGGACCAGCCATTCATCATCTTCCCTTGCTTGGATTTCAGATCGCAAAACGAGAGACGGTTGGATCGCCGTTCTAGACCGCGAGTCCTTCTCCTCTGTTTGGTGTGTCATGTGTCTAGGGTAAGGTTGGATGCACTTTATTTTGATTCAAGTAATTTTGTAATGGATATTTGCTTGTAATGGTTCTTTCAATAATAAATCAAGTTTATGGGGTCTTGGTTTTCACCAATGGATCAACATTGAATTTTTGTGCGTAGTGACAGTGCGCACTTGGTGTGGTGTTCTTCATTTTTTTTATGGCATCAAGCAAAGTAACTATTTCAATAGTTAAGAATTAAAATCCATTTTTTTATTCTCTGATTTTATTCTATTTTATTTTTATTTTTATTCATCTTGATAATTATTGCAATTGGTTGGACTGACAAATCTTATGGTGAATACAGTAGTTAGATTAGGTTTCTAGATTAGGATTTTTCTTTTCCTTTGGTTGTAATTAATATTTCAGACTTGTAATTAATTATTTCATGCAAGTAAGATACTTGATTTGTATAGATTTTATTAGGCTAGTACTAGTTTTCAAATATGACATGTTTTATTTAAGTGATTACTCCTTGTGGATCGACCTCGGACTTCACCGAGTTATTTATTACTACAATCGCGGCCTTGCACTTGGGTTTGATGATCAGCTACAATCATAAGAATAAAATATACTCAAATCAGTTATTCCATGTACATTTCGTAGGATGTGTTTACTACTAATTTAGTGCCTTTGAGTTGGTGCAGAACTATATCTGGCAAGTAGATTCACAAAATATGAAATATCCGGTCGAGTGCATTGTGCCAAGTACATCTGGGCTCCCTTCATTTTCCTCAATGGTACGCGGTACATGTCTTTCTTTTTATCTAGAGACCGGACGACCATGGAGTACTTAATGGATGTGCATTTTCCATACCAAGTCATTTTAAAACCTTCTTGGTATAATTAGATTGATGGACCAACATCCCACTAGAATTTATCTTGATTTGCAGACCGAGATAGAATTTCGTTATTCCAAGGTCTTTCATTTCAAATTTTTTATTTAAATAATCATCAGTTTTATCGAGCTCTTCTGGAGTCCCTATCAAATTTATATCATCCACATAAACTGCTACTATTGCAAATCCTTTCAAGAATTTCTTTAGGAATAGACACGGGCAAGTGAGATTGTTTTCATACATTTCCTTTGACAAGTATTTACTAAGACAACTGTACCATATTCTTTCGGATTGCTTCAGGCCATACAATGATCGCCTTAATTGGATTAAGTACGTACTCCTTCACTTTGCTTTAAGCAAAGCAAATTCTTCCGAAACTTTCATATAAATTTCTGTGTCTAAGTCCTCGTATAAGTAAGCAGTGACAACTACCACGAGCCTCATTTTTAAATCTTGAAAAAACTGTTAAACTTATCAGATATCTGAATGTTGTTGTATCCATAATAGGGGAGTATGTTTCATTATAATCAATCACGGGTTCTTAAGGAAATCTTGTGCTACTAATCATGCTTTATATCCGGTAATTTCATTAATTTCATTCATTTTTCTTACAAACTCCCACTTGTAATCTACATGGTTAACACCGTTTGGAGTTTGTACTATAGGTCCGGACCTACCACGTCTTTGTCGACATTCATTTATAGTACGTGGTTCTGTATCCCAATCATTATCATCATTTTCTTTTGATATTTGTATAGCTACCGAATATGTAAATACGTCATCAATGACAATTTTATTTTCATCCCATCTCTCTCTTAAATAATTGTAATGTATAGAGATCTCTTCATTATCCGGTATCGGTGTCTCTTCAGGGGTTTCCAAAGTCTCATTAGGGACTTCCATTATTCTAGAGAGAATGAATTTTACCATAACCTCTTCAGAAGCGTTATATGCCTCTTCGGGAGGAACATCTTCAGAGCGTTACGTGCCTCTTCGAAAGGACATGATAATAATTGCTCATTTCTCTTTTTCCACAGAGCTGAGTCCTTTGAACCTATAGGTCTGTCATGCTTCTGTCGTACTGCAGCTTTTTTTGCTGCCGTATTCTGACTTTATCCTACAGGGACATTAATCATATCAGGTACATTAATAACCGGCACATGTGACTTTGTCACATTTGCTGCATCGTTAAATGCTTAAGGTAATCTGTTTGCAATCTCTTGTAAATACACAATTCTCCGCACTTCATTTTCACATTGTGAAGTACGTGGATCCAGATGAGACAGAGTGAAAGTATTCCATGTTAATTCTCATTGTTCTTCAGGAACTATCTTATCTCTCCCTAATGGTAGGAATATTGTCTCATCGGATTATTAATCAGCAAAACGAGCAGTCTATTATTAAATTGTTTATTTAATTTAATTAGTGATTCAACTTAAAGATTTAAATGCTTGTGATATGATCTCGTATTTAATTGATGTCATTAAATATTCTTCTTCAATACTCCTAATCTCACATTGAAGATTTATTGAGCTTCATGAACTGATTTTTTAGAATTCCGTTTTCAGAATAGTTTAAAAAAAAATGGCCCGAAAATTGGGGTCATGATAGGATGTTATCAAAGCACAAGTTCCTAGGGTAATAAAACACTATAGAAACTTTTTAGGCATGACTATGACATGCAGTGAGCTATAGGTAATGCTCTAAGGTGGGGAGGAAAAAATATATAAATATATATATTTTTAGGTATTTTTTGTTCATTTTAGTTTTGTAAGATTAAGTGACTATCTGAGGATTTGGTTATAGTTTTGGTACAATATTAATCAACAAAAGTCCGAACAATGTCATCAATCATGATAGCCTACCAATGCCAAACACAATCTTAAGCAAAACTTCAGATGCAAGTTATAGAAATAATCTATCTATTCTTTTTCTCTTTGTAGATAATAGGTGCAGTGATAGGTTATAATTGGAAGCAATTTACCGACAAAGGTGTTCTTGTTAATTATCTATCTTAGTTGCCTTATTAATTTTAGGAATCAGTCTCTCTTTACAATAATGATAGTATAGCCCTTTGATAGCATGAGAATCAAGGAAGAAATGAGAAAAAGTAGGGAAAGTTGGGAAGAAATGGGCAAAAGTTAGGTTTTAGACCCTTTATTCTCAGCTGTTTCTTCTTTCCTCTTTTCCTCATTCTTTCTTTTCTCTCCATTGATGTTGTTTTGTATTTGTCAACAATGAATGGAAAGGGGCCTTAAAAGGACATTTCATTTTTTTACAGTGCATTACTTAAAATTTAGTCCACTTGACCTATCCATTTTTACATTCAAGCCCCTTTTATCTTATTTTAAGATTACTAGAGTCAAAAACCAAACAGCTTACTTTACATATTGGTGTTGGCTTACTTTTTTCACTAACAAACCCAACCCTCCCCACCCCCCCCACCCCCCAAATCTCTCTCATGTTTAAGAACTCTACTATTTTTATTTGTGTTTTTTTGTACTGGATTGGGATTTGAGAAATTGTCTTTCTTGTCATGATGTCCTTATTTTCTTTCTTTAAATTATATTTTCCCTTCTTCAAACAATCTTCTTATTCCCTCCCTTCATTTTAATAGTTGAAAGCTTGGAACTTGAAAGTTTTTAGGATCATGACTGAACCCACTTCAGAATGAGATTTTCAAGGACCCACTTCTAGTTGTTATGCACGTATAATATATAACTATGCATAGAATTGGCACAATTCAAGAGTACTCTTTCCAATAACCATATGGGCTTAATCTGTTAGGAGGCCCATATTAAAAATAATGATGTACATAATTAGAATGATTTCAATGTAAATAATAGTATTTTAAAAATAAAAAATCATAAGATGATTAATCCATACCATGCCCATACAAATACTTAGTTATATCATACCAAACGTCCATACCATACCCTTCAAGTAGTATACAAGCTCTTTATTAGTCATCATACTCGTCCCTTCACCTTACCCCCATGCAATAAATGCTACCCTTATGCACTAAATGCAAGTCATGCAAAAGAAGAAGGTGTGATGCATTTCAATAGGCAATGCTCATTTAAAAGCAACCTCTTATGTAATGAGTCTATCACATTTTTAGATGCTTCCAAGTGTATAATAGTGAGTAAACATGCATGCTAAATTGTGGAAGACAAGCATACAACTGAAAAGAGCAAAAAAAAAAAAAAAAAATCATTATCGGTCTCTCTCTCTCTCTCTCTCTCTCTCTCTCTCTCTCTCAACTCTTCTATCGTCATGACTACATACCCCATCACAGATTCATATTCGAAGAGCAAAAAAAAAAAAAAACAGAAAGAAAGAAAGAAAAAAAAGGTAAAAATGTTCACATAATTTTATTTAATGGTTAATGGTTATTATTCTCTGATTGATTAATAGTTGTTATTCTACATTTTTCTCATGACAACTCTCTCTTTGGTACATAGAGGCCTCACAACATCTTTAATCTTCATCAAAATTAAAGCTTCATAGAAAGGTTTTCTAGTGAAGTTAACACTTTTATTTTCTTCTTAATGGCTCATGTTACAATTAGTTCTTTAACAAGTGATGAGATAGAGTTTCAAGCTAACAACACTATAAAAAAGGATGAAGTAGAACTTGAGGCCCCGCTATGAAGATATCATGTTATATATGTGTGTTGGTAGCTAGCTAGTGATAAAACTATAGTTGGTGCTAATAAAAGTTGGACATGCAACTTGTGTAAAAAGTTATTAATGGATCATACTCTAGAGTAAATGCTCATCTACTTAAGATAAGCGGAGTGGGAATGTACAAAGTAGCTCAAAAGTAGATCTTACACTTAAAGAGGAATTGAAAAAAGAACAATTTGATGCTCAAATTAGAAAAGAACATTAGCGAAGAACATCCTTAAATGCCCCATTACCTCCAATAGATGAAAGCAAAAGGAAAGAAAATTTTAGGATGATCGATTAAGCAATCATTCAAGTTGAATACTTGGTTGCGCAATTCATTATTGGTGCAAGAGAGAGATGCTATAGAAAGTTTGAAGAATACATTTAGGACATCATGGGATGTTACAGAAGTTTCCATTGTGTCTGATAGTTGAACTGATGCTCAAACAAGGTTGTTAATTAATTTTATGATAGTTTCATCTCATGGAGTAATGCTTTTTTAAAGCAGCTCATGCATAAAAAATTTATGAAGATACAACATATAAGTCGGAATCATTTTTGCTGGTTTTAGAAGAAGTGGGTTTATCCAGAGTAGTGCAAATATTAACAAACAATGATGCATTTTACAAGGTAGTTAAAAAAATCACTGAGGGTAAATAGTCACACATTTTTTGGACTCCATGCATATTTACACTCTAAATTTGGTGTTAAAAATATCTGTCAACAAAAAAATATGTCAGCAAAATGAAAGGAGCTTTGCACAATTAGAGTGGATAGTTGAGGATGAAAGAGCGATAAAAGATATTAAAATTTTCATTGTAAACCATAATATGACACTTCCAGTTTTCAATTCCCTTTCAAAGTCGAAATTATTACGGGTGGCTGAAACTCGCTTTACATATACAATAGTGATGCTTAGGTATATTAAGAAGGTAAAAGATGCATTACAAAAAAATGATCATCGATCGAGTTTAGAAATACCTAAAAAAAAAGATGATAAGAAAGGCTAATTTATCAAAAAAATGTATTTTAAATGATGAATTGTGGAAAAAGGTTGATTACCTTTTGGATTTTATAGAGCCCATAATTAACATGTTAAGAATTGCAGACAATACCAATTTTATAGTTATGAAATGTAGGACACAATGTTTGAAAATGTGAAAGTGTTTCATTATGATAAGAAAAACATGTTAATTAGTCGATCATAAATTTTTGATGTGTTGTATAAAATACATGTTTCAGGGTGAAATAGAGCCTTTACTCCTTTACATTGTGCGGCACACTCACTCCATCTAAATATGACAATTATGGATGACTTACTTGGGAAGGTAAAGGAGTAACACATATTGATGTAGAAGTATCATGCAACCGAGTTGCATGTTTTGATCATCTATTTCCACCAGAGAAATTTAGAGAGGTTAATGTAGAGTTTGAAATATTTTGCATACCTTGTGGTTATATTAGTAACTCTTACATGTAATGGAAGATATGAACGCTTCTGATCCTCTTGCATGATGGGGAATGCATTTTAGTGCTCTTATATTATCAGAGTTAGCATCTAAGTCTCTCTCTCAACCCACTTCATCATTATGTTGTGAAAGAAAACGAGTACTTATTCTCAAGTCTATACTATAAAAAAAGGCAAGTTTAAAACTAGAAGGATAGAAGATTTGGTGTATTTGCATAATAATCTTCATCTACTTTCAAGAATGAAGAATACAAATAAGTAATTTTTATTTCATAATGATGCTCAACAAATTTAAGTCACACCTACTATATTTGTTATTTTAACTTGAAATATTTACTTCTTATGATTACTCAATTCATAAAACACTAGACTTGGTTTAATCCCCATTTTTCGTGTACGTGTCCATACTTGTATCTGTATTTGGCATGATGTACAACTTCGATTGGAGGTAATAATTATTTTCTCATTTTCATTGATGATTGTTGTAGAAAAACTTAGGTGTTTGCTCTTACAGAAAAATATGAAGTAATTGAATATTTCAGATTTTTTGAGGCCTTGATTGAAAAGAAAAGTGAACGTTGCATTTCGATCGAGGTAGTGAGTATATATCAAATGGATTTCAAGAATTCTTGAAAAAAATGGAATTAAGCATCAACTCACCACCTGCTACACCCCCAACAAAAACGGAATCATTGAAAGGAAAAATAGAACATTAATTGCATACTTAATAAAAAGTATGTTGAAAGCCAAAAGGATGCATAATACATTTTGGGCTGAAGCGGTATCATATGTTGTTTACCTTTCAAATCATGTCTCATATAAAAGTGTTCAAGATATGGCCCCTCAAGAAGCTTGGAGATGTCACAAGCCTTGTATTAGCCATTATAGAGTATTTGGTAGTATTGCCTGCTCACATATGCCGGATGAAATAAGAAGAATATTGGATAACCAATTAGAAAATGTGTTTTTGTTAGATATAGTGAAAAATATAGAGCAAACAAGTTATTTAATCATTTGATGAACAATATCATTGTTAGTAAAGATGTGAAATTCAATGAAGAAGAGACCTAGGAATGAAATGAGAAGGCAAAAACCAATTTTTCTAAATGAACAAACGGAAGAACCAAATGATGAAATTGAAAGCTCTCCATCAACATCAACAACATCACCACCATCATTATTAAGGGTGAGTATAGATCACACTAATGAGCATAAAGAATCTCCTACACCAAGGAGATCTAATTGGCCACATCAACCATCCAAAGGTATCCATCTAGTGATAATTTGTGATTTCTAATGGCGGGATGAACTTTTCTTTGTTTGGAGATGTTGATTCAATTACCTTTGAAGAAGCATTTAAAGATGAGAAATGAATTGAAGCCATGTATAAGGAAATTGAGTTCATTAAAAGAAATAACACTTGAAGTTCATTGTGTTAGTTTTATGGATTCAATCAGCATATGATATAATAAATTGATTAATTTCTTTATTTATCAATATATTCATATTTTCTTTTCATGAGATGAATTGTGATTTATTATATACTTGCACATAACCAATACGAATGACATGATGGTTCATGAGATGAACTGGAGTCCACAAGTATATTAGATGTAACACATGTGTATTGATGAGATTCACATACAGGAGACATGTATAACAAGTCTTATACTTAAATATCTTCACAACCAGTGATGAGACTGGACATCTCATACTGATAAGGTTGCAACACTTTGATCACTATGAGATAGTGTGATTTATCTCGATCATTAGAATGTAAGATTCTAGATCATATTGCCGGTATATTGGATGTATTGAAGGACCATGAGATGCACCTTATGAACACTGTCTTTACTTTAAGGTATGCTCTCATAATTCCCTAGCAGTAAGCTCTCAATCCTGAGACATTAATGAACTCAAGTTTCTATCTATTCATTTGCTTTGAGTCACCAATGAGTGAGGCCAACTGTAGGTCAACACCTCGGTGATTTGGGTACATGGTAGTAGAGCTGTGGGAACATTCAATGGTCAAGATGAAATCTATCTCTAATATCCCCTTATGCCAATTAATGGATTTATCATTGATAAGTGTACACCCATTTCGATTAAGAGTTAATTGAAAATGTACCATGATCATTATAATTAATTGGGACTCAAGGATAATAAGATATGAATCTAAGTTTGGAAGACAGATTCAATTAATCCATGGATATTGATGAAGGGGTCTACTTATGGTAATGTGGAAGTTTAGGGTCTTCTATGTAATTTTCTAAGACTGGAGTTCAATAGCATTTATATAGTGGAGTTACTTACAATTAACTGTGGGCCCAAATTGCACATGAGATGTGGGGTCGCCTGTTCCAGTTGGAGCCAACTTTCTAAGAAATCCCTAGTGGTCCTCACGCTAGCCCAAATTGGAAAGATACTAATTCTAGTTGAACTCTTAAAGGAAGGTTACTATTTCTATTTGAAATGAGACTTCTAATAGTAGTAATAGTATGTTACTAATTATTAATGGAAGTGAGACTTTTATTTTATTTAAGAAAGAAGAGAAAGTCACTAATTAATTTAGAAGTAAGACTTCTAGTTGAAATTAGTAAGAGAGGCTTGCAAAAGTTATAAAAGAAGAGGCATAGGGGCTAGACGTCCACCATAAGAATCCCCTTTGGAATTCACGCCCTAGCCTTCCCCTTGTGCAAGTTGTTGCACGCCCATCTCTCTCTTGTGCAAGTGTTGCACATATCTTCTCTTTCTAGTTCCTCCTTTGAGTTCCCTAGTAATTTTCTCTTGAAGATCCCACCATCTTCTTGAGAAAAAGAGAATCTGATACGGGTCATAGTGTGGAAGATCAAGAGGTCTTTAAGATTGCTAATTGATTAGTGAAAGTGTTTCATCATCAAAGAAAGACGCAACTTCTCTATTAGAGCACAACCGAGCTCCAAATGTATAATCTATTTCCTTGTATGTTATAGATCTTTGTTGCATATTTGTTGCTGGTATTCTATCTTATAGATAGATTGATTTACTGATCTTGACATGTGAGATTGAGGGTTTGCTTTTTGGATTGAGTTTTGTATCCTTCTGGATAGTTGATCTCTGCATCAAGTGGGTCAAAAGTTTTTGAAACCTGATTAAAGGCCCACCTATTTCCAACAAATGGTATCAGAACCTTACCTCATCTCTAATCATGTTAGATCAGTAAGCTTGTTCTAATCTTCGCATGAGATGTGAAGAGGATAGAGCATGGGGTTATGTCAGGATCAATTTTGATGAATTTGCTTGTTTTATTATTCGATTCATGTTTGGATAGTCAAAAAAGGGTTTAACAATGATGGAATGATGGTAGGAAGCCATTGGGAGTTTTCAGAAGAGTTCTGGAGATGTTTAGACACGAAATAGAAAAATCCAAGTTGTAGGTTTCCGTCAGTTCCTTTGACAGGGATGACCGAACTCGGTCTCAGCTTGGCTCGTACATGCTTGGCAACCCCGAGCTTCGCATGACCGAGCTTGACTAAACCGTATTCAGTAAAGGGTGACTAAGCTCGGCTGTACCGAGCTCAGCAGGTGGTGATCGAGCTTGGCTGTACCGAGCTCAGCAGGTCGGGTGCACAGAGATCGAGCTCAGGTGAACCGAGCCGAGCTTGGATGATAGAGCTCGGCTGTAGCAAACTTAATATGCAGTTTAGGGCTCGAACCCCACCGAGGGACACCCCCGGACCCCCTTTGCGAAGCGCATGATTTATAGAAGTGGCAACTTTTGGCATCTTATTTTTCCATTGTTGTTTGGTAACTCGATTTTGTGAGTTGCTTTGTTGTATGGGGTAATAATTTACAAGTGATCTTGTCCTCTCCATGTGGCCCACAAGTCTTATTACTTTCTTTTATGGTTGATGATCTATTTTTGGCAATTTGTAAAGGGCATCATGGTTTCCTTGGTTTCCCGGTTTAAGGGCAAGGCATGGTGAAATTCCCTACGAGCCTTTTTATTTCTATTAATAGATTACCATGTAAGTCTCATCGTAGAGACATAGGAATTTATGTAATTTTTTAAATTTGTAAATTCTGGAGATGTCCGAGACGAAGAAGGAAAGTGAAGTGGGACTCCTAATCAAAGAATTTGAAGATTACTAAAAGAGATTTGGAGTTTCCTAAAGAGTTTGTGGAATTCCAAAATTTTGTAAAGTCTATAAGTCAAAGAAGTCTATTCCGCTTGGGCCATGTGGAGGAGAGGACTAGTTTCTAATTTTAGTATTTTCTATTTATAGTTGAATGCTTTATTTAGAATGTTTCCAAATCTAATCCAAATATAGCAAGTTACTAAAATTGGTCAAATCAAATTAATTTTTGGAAAGAGTTCTAATTAGTGTTGATGACCCATGAGATGGATACATTGGTAACACTAATTTAAGAAACTTGACTTTCCTTAAAATAACTTGACTTGGAACTAATTTGGTCATATCATGAGATGATTTGATGTTCATATTTATATATGTGAGCCCTAATACCTTAAAAGGAAATCCTCAATTCAAAAATATTAAGTGGGAGCGGGGCATTTAAATTGATAAAACCCCATGCTCTTCCACCATAGGTCCATTGTAAGGAAAGTATTAGCCTCGCGCCACCAAGAGAGTGGTCGTTCCCCACGGAGGGCTTTTATTTGTCTGGTTACTAGATATGGATCTCCAATGGATAGTATTGGTGAGACGTGGTGGGGGTTCACTCCCCAAGGAGGAGCTGCCCATTGCGGTTGTCATGCAATATTAGTTGGTGAGTCACACTTAACTAAAATAGTGATGTAGTATCGCAAGGATTTGCCTAATGTATTTTAGAAACCAAAGCTAATCGGGAGTCATACATTATTTGGTATGAGATACCTAGATGATAATGAATGATTGGGGATCAAGGATAGTTAGTCTTAATCTTAATTTTGACAACTTTGATCCGCACCAATCTATGGGGCATTTGCACTCCCCAAGGAGGCATGCCCTAGGGGATTGGGATTTCGATGTATTCTGAATTTAGTGGTTATGAGGATTTCCACATAAATTTGGTAGAATACTAAAACCCAATGTCATTTACATTCTTGTATTGAATGTATGGTTATGTGCAACAGTTTATTCAGCATGAATTCAAATACTTTTAATCCACTTGTGACCATCCTCAACCAGAACCAGTTGATGGAATCCAACTATTTAGACTAGAAAAGGAACCTGGATATTATCCTGATAGCTTCAGGATGCAGATATGTCCTTACCATACCCTCCCTTCCTGAGCCTGAACTTGATACACCACAGGATGTGAAAGACCTTTACACCAAGTGGACCAAAGACAATGAGATGGCCAGATGTTTTATTCAGGCATGCATGTCTAGTATTTTGCAAGATCAACATCAATCCTATAAGTCAGCATACGATATTATATCGAACTTAAAGAAGATGTTTGTAGAACAAGTCAGGCCTGCTACGCAGGCTGCTATGAAAGTGCTGATAAAGACTAAGATGGCTGAGGGAACCCCAGTACAAAAACATTTGTTAAAAATGATGTTGGCATTGAATGAGTTAGATGTACTGGGGGCTACGATTAATACAGAATCGCAAATCGACATGATCATTCAATCACCACCGAACTCATTCAAACATTTTGAGATCAATTATAATAAATTGGAAATGACCATAGCTGAGCTGTCTCGCCAGCTGGTAGTGTTTGAGGAAATCATGAAGAAAAGACCAACTGCCCTCATGACAGAAAAATCATTTGCTAAGTCTAAGCCGAAAGGCAAAGACCGGAATAACAAAAACAAAACGGTCATCAAAGGTCCTAAGGTGGATAATGGTTCTACTAGTGGTGTGGCCAAGGTCAAGGATACGAGAGCAAAGGGAAAGTGTTTCCACTGTGGTATGATATGACATTAGAAGATGAATTGTCCACATTTTTTGTCAAAGGAAAAGACCTCATGTATGATTGAGTCACTTGTTTCTGAAGTTAGTTTTTCAACTGGTACTTCAGAATCCTGGTATGTAGACTCCGGTGCAACTAATCACATATATAATATGTTGCAGGAGTTACAGGTAACCAGGAGGATTAGTGGCGGAGGAAATCATTGTTAACTTGGGATCGGAAACCAAGGTAGAAGTACTGTCAGTGGGAGTAATAACTTAGTTGTTAAGTTGATTTTGTCAGATACCTTATATGTACTGTTTTAAGACGGAATTTTAATTTCTAGTATAATGAATAAGAGTTATTCTATTACTTTTTATAATGAATTTGTCTTAAAGAGGAATGGTACTCTTATAGATTCTGACAAGGTAATCAATGACCTTTATTTGTTTAACTCCCCCAATGTATGAGATATATGACACTGATATTAATAATAGACCATCATTAAAGAGGTAGTCACCTTCATCTAATCTAACAAACCTTTGGCACCTAAGAGGCTAGGTCATATAAACCTAAACAGGATTCACAGGCTAGTGAAATATGGTATCTTACCTTCATTGGTGGTTGTAAGGTCCGTGACCTTACTGGGTCAGTTGGGCCCAATACAAGCCCTGACCCATTTTATTGTTATTATTATAATTAATTATATTTTTAGATATTTAAGTGGGTTTAGATCATGAGCAAGTTTTTTTTTAGCATTAGATTAGTATCTGTGAAGTTTCATTCGATTCCGAGTTTGTTTGATCTTAGCAGGGGGTAGTTTGCAATTTAAGAAAAATTGAGTGTTTTTTTCAAAATATTCCAAACGCCATGATTTTGGGTTCGTTGGAAAGGTCTCGTCGTGCTGATCATTTTTGTCTCTTGACTCGTCACGATCCGAAGATCAGAAATCCTTCAAGTGGTCCATCCCTTCACCGGACCCACTTAAGGGGTAATTTAGTCTTTTCTTTCTTCCCTTCTTCTTAAACGAAGTTAACCCTAATCTCTTATTCTTTCTCTACAAGGAAAGAGAGAACCGCAGCCTTTTCTTCTTCCTCTTCCTTTCTCAAGCCAGGACTCTAGCCCGGAGAGATCAGTTCCGCGATCCGATCCGCTAGTATTCACCCTTGCGATCTTCTCTTTCTTCCGGTACCAATTTGGTAAGACTTCTCGCAATCTCATATTTTCACTTTATCTTTCCTTTGGTTAGATTATTTTTTATCTTAATTCTTTTCCTTCCTTTCTCCTTCTTGGCTTCTTAGATTTCGTTTTATCGAGTTAGATCGTGGATTTTGGGGTAGAAAGGTTTCTCCTCAAGTTTTGCCCAATTCCAATCTTCTTCTTGGTTGAGGCAAGTAAATCTGCATTTCATTTATAAGCATGTATGCTTGTTTCTATTTGATTGGCTAAGTATCTTGTAGATTTCCCTTAATTCCAAGCATGTTTCATTTTGATTTTGGGAAAAGTATATGTTAGGTTAGATTTGTGGAAAATGGATAAACTGATGATAATAGGTTGCTAGAATTGTTTACGGAATGGAATGGATGGAATGAATTGTTGGGAGAGCAGCAGGCTCTAGTTTTTGCAGGTTGTAGCCTTTTGGAAAGGTTTAGGAATGGAGGAAAACGAATTGGGAAGGAAGTGTTCAGAAATGGCCTGAACCCGTACGAATTCCGTATTGTCGATTAGCCTTCGGTTCAGTGTCGGTCAACCGACATCATGGTTTCGGTCAGCCATGTCGGTCAAAAAACCCGAGAGCCATGTTTTGGCCTTTTGAACGTCGGTCAGCCGACAACCTTCATGTCGGTCAACCAACAACCTTCATGTCGGTCAACCAACAACCATTACATCGGTCAGCCGACACTGACCTCGGTTCCAAAACCAAAGAGCGGAAATTGGCTTCTGTTCCGTCGGTTAGCCCTCGGTTCGTGTCGGTCAACCGAGACCATCACGTCGGTCAACCGACACCATCATGAGGGTTAGCCGAAATTGAGCATTTTGCCTTATTGTTTAGGATTAAGACTGAAACCTAGGAATTAGGACTTAGACGCTGGAAACCTTTAATCTACTATCACATGAACATAAATGGGTTTGAAATCGACTCACGTGGCTTGGTGTGAATTCGATGGGTTGTCTAGGTATTCGAGTATTACGCGTCATGTAACTGAATACATATGGAATTGAATTGAACGATGTTCAACATGATTGTACACCAAGGAATTTTCCTAAGAGCATCGTTGATCCAATTTCCACACGTACTCTGTTAGAACACGTGGGGTACATGGATGATACCATTTGCCCAGGATTAGATTGTAATATCTCCTTGACTTTTGACTTGTATCTGTTGTTTATGTTCCTTGTACACTCTCTTGGTATAAAACACTTAATAAATTATGAAACATAAATTCTTATAGAACTTAGGACTTGGACCCGACTAAGAGTATACTTAGGAACCTGTGTCTTGTATTGATAAGCATGACTGGCTAGTAATGAAAGGGATTATCACGTGGATCATTTGTCTTGTATTGTCTTGCATGAGATAATCCCTAAGATCTTGTCTTGTACATGAAAATAGCCAGACTTGCTTGTGTTGTTGGTCCTTGTGTCAGAACCACTTTATTATTGTTGCATATCATGGCCATCTGCAGTTTGGGGTTTTAATGATGAACCGGTTACTCGGTTGTTGGGGTAGGCAATCGGCTTTGGACGGCGTCCATGGCATTGAATAGTTGGGAGCGGGCTTGGACTGTGCTACTATTCCTAGGACGGGAGCTAGGATCCTACTGGAGCCGGACTTTGGTATCAGTAGTCCGGATTGGATTGTTACTGGTACCCCGGGAGGTGGCTTTGGACATTCTCGGAGTCTCCCTCTTGTTCTTGTTTTGCATTGCATGGATAGTGGTTATTGCTAGATGATTGCTAGGATTCCTGTTATTGTCTCTATTGATTAATATTCTCACTTTATGCCTAGCTTCGATTACCTTGTATTCAGATAATCATGTACTTGTTATTATTCTACATTTGATGCATGTCATGTTTATTATGCCTTGCTTATCTATTGCTCAACATGTCGTTGACTCTGTTCCTTGGTGTGCAGACACCTCAGGTGGTTACTACTACTATGAGGAGCAGGCCGGTGAGGAGATCCTCAACCAACAGAGGAGGCACGAGAGTGGCGTGCCGATGACGTAGAGTAGCGTCATCACTTCCGGCACTAGAGAGTCACATTGGGATATTTATTAGACTTTTTATTTCTCTTTTATCCCTCGTTGGAACTTTCATTTTTATTGACTTGTTCTTTTATTGGCCTTATTTATTTGGGATGACCAATGTAATAAATTGACTTAACTCCTTAGTTTTGATTGTTCTATTTATGCAACTTTAAACTTAACAAGAAGTTATTATTCATTGCTTGATATTCTATATGCCTAGAGTTCTATGAACTCAATGTTTATTGTATTATATGAGGCTTGAAATATTATATCCTCACCGCGGACTTACGATCCGTGGGCCCAAAGGACAAAAATTTTAATTAGTCCTAAAATTCACTCTCCGGATCCGGTTATTTCTTTAATCGGGTTCGGGGGACGTGACAGTGGTAGAACCAATGCCTATCTGCAAATCCTATCTGGAAGGCAAAATGACTAAAAAACCCTTATTCATCTAGGGGCAGTAGGGCCAAAGATTTATTGGAGTTAGTATATACTGATGTGTATGGACCCATAATATTAGAGCAAGAGATTGGTATGAGTATTTCATCACTTTCACCGATGGTTACTCAAGATATGGATACATATACCTTATGCACTGCAAGTCCGAGACTTTTGAAAAGTTCAAAGAGTTTTTGAGTGGAAGCGGAAAAGCCTTTAGGTAAAAGTATAAATATTCTTCGATGAGATCGAGGAGGAAAATATCTCTCCTCTAATTTTATAGTATACCTATCAGAAAATGGGATTCGATCCCAATTGTTTACTCCTGGTTTGCCTCAACAGAACGGAGTAGCAGAAAGAAGGAACCAGACTCTTTTAGATATGACCAGGCCTATGTTGAGTTTCTATAGATTACCTATATTTTGGGATATGTTTTGGAAACTGCAATGTATATGCTAAACCTCATTCCATCTAAGTCTATACCTAAGACTCCCCAGGAGTTATGGACTGGACGAAAGCCTAGTCTACAACGTTTAAGGGTTGTCTGGTACACGTGCTAAAGGTTTAGACGGATTAGTTGGAATCGAAGTCGAGAGTATACATGTTTATAGAATATCCCAAAAACTAAAGATTGGTTATTCTAAAATTTCAGAAAGCAGAAAGTGCTTGTCAGCACTAATGCGGTCTTCTAGAGGAAGATTATATAATTAACCATAAATCTCTAGAAAAATGTTATCTTGGAATAAATTCAAGAGTGATAAATTCCAAATCCATGAATAACCGAACTTTAAGAAAATACGCCCATACCAGACCCAGTAGTTACACCAGTGCCTTGTCGTAGTGGGAGCATTGTCAGGACCGCTGACAAGTTCTCGGTTTTAGGAAAGGCTTACGAGGCAATCCTGGAAGAACTGGAACAAGATCCCTGTAACTATGATGAAGCAGTTCATGACATAGTTTCGGAAAGTTGGCTAAATGCCATGAAAGCTGAGATGAAGTCTGTGAACTCCAATCAGGTTTAGATACTTGTGGACTTGCCTGCCAATAGCAAACCTATTGGGTATAAGTGAGTCTACAAGAGAAAAAAAGGACCAGACGGAAGAGTTCCATCCGGATACTCTTATCCATTGCGGTTCATCTCGGTGACGAGATTTGGCAAATGGATGTCAAGACAGCGTCTCACGACGGCAATCTTGAGGAATACATCTATATGATGCAGCCAGGCGTTTTTATAGCTAATAACCAAGTGCAAAGAGTTTGTAAGCTGCAGAAATCCATTTATGGATTCAAGCAGGCATCCCGGAACAGGAACATCCGTTTTGACAAGGTAATCAAGTCATTTGATTTTTGTTAGAATCCGGATAAGTCATGTGTGTACATGAAAAGTCAAGAAGGCAGGGTAGTTTTTCTGGTATTATATGTCGATGACATCCTTCTCCCATGGAGTGATATAGGGATATCGTCAACAGTAAAAATTTTGGTTGGCTAAGACTTTTGATAATAAAGGACTTGGGAGAAGCCGGCTACATCCTAGGGATCAATTTCCATTGAGACCGGAATAATAGGATGATAGGCTTATCCCAAAATGCGTATATATAAGGTGCTGGTACGGTAATCTATGCTTTGTACTAGACCGGATATCTGTCACGCAGTAGGCCTAGTCAGCAAATGTAAGTCTAACCAGATCCTAACCATTGAACTGCTGTAAGATGTGTTCTCAAATACTTGAGAATGACTAGAGATCACATGTTGGTTTACAGCAGTGATGAGTTGATTCCCGTCGATTACGTAGATACTGACTTCTAGTTAGATCAAGATTCTAGAAAATTAACTTCTGGATATGTGTTTATGCTGTAAACGCTTGAGAAGCAGCTACGGAAGCAGACTGGCTAAAAAGATTTCTTATGGAACTTGGAGTGGTACTTTTGGCAAGACAGCCGCTCACAGTTTACCGTGATAACAAAAGGGCAGTCGCTAAGTCCAAGGAACCAATGAGCCAAAAAGCATATATAGAGGAAGTTATACATGGTCAGACATATTGTGCAGAGAGGTGATGTAAGATCACCAAGATAGCCTCTGCAGACAATCTGGGAGATCCCTTTACTAAGCCTTTGACTATTAAAGTCTTTGAGCCGTAAGTAGATGGGATGTGCATGAGATGCAACCCTAACTGGCATTGAGCGCAAGTGGGAGATTGTTAGTTTTATGGACTCAATCTAGCATATGATATAATAAATTGATTAATTTCTTTATTTATCAATATATTCATGTTTTCCTTTCAAGAGATGAATTGTGATTTATTATATACTTGCACATAACCAATACGAATGACATGATGGTTCATGAGATGAACTGGAGTCCACAAGTAGGGGTGTACATTGGGTCGGGTCCCGGGTTATCGGGCCGGGTTTGACCCGACCCGGTAATTTTATAAACACAAGAAACCCGCCCGAATGCCCGGTAAACTATATCCAGGTTATCCGGGTTCGGGTTACCGGGTCACCCGGTTAATTATAAAGTTTAAAATATTTTTTTTAGAATAACTAAAAGTTTTAATAATTGAGATAAAAAAATACTATAAATATATATACAGTAAATATAAATATATATATTTAATGTTTATTTGTATATATATACAAATAAATATATAAAAAAAATGTATAACCGGGTAATCGGGTCATCCGATAACCCGATTAACCACACTTTTTTAACCCGGAACTCGGTCCGGATAAGGACTTATCGGGCCGGGTGAGACCCGACCCAGTAAAAGACCCTATGTCACCCGCCCGATTAGGTCCGGGTCGGACCGGGTCGCCGGTCGGCCCGGGTTTTGAAACCCGGTGTACACCCCTATCCACAAGTATATTAGATGTAACACATGTGTATGAGATCCACATACAGGAGACATGTATAATAAATCTTATACTTAAATATCTTCACAACCAGTGATGAGACTGGACATCTCATACTGACAAGGTTGCAACACTTTGATCACTATGAGATAGTGTGATTTGTCTCGATCATTAGAATGTAAGATTCTGGATCATAGTGCTGGTACATTGGATGTATTGAAGGACCATGAGATGCACCTTATGAACACTGTCTTTACTTTAAGGTCTGCTCTCATAATTCCCTAGCAGTAAGCTCTCAATCCTGAGACATTAATGAACTCAAGTTTCTATCTATTTATTTGCTTTGAGTCACCAATGAGTGAGGCCCACTGTAGGTCAACGCCTCGGTAATTTGGGTACATGGTAGTAGAGCTGTGGGAACATTCAATAGTCAAGATGAAATCTATCTCTAATATCCCCTTGTGCCAATCAATGGATTTATCATTGGTAAGTGTACACCCATTTCGATTAAGAGTTAATTGGAAAGATACCATGATCATTATAATTAATTGGGGTTCAAGGATAATAAGATATGGATCTAAGTTTGGAAGACAGATCAAATTGATCCATGGATATTGATGGAGGGGCATACTTATGGTAATGTGGAAGTTTAGGGTCTTTTATGTAATTTCCTAAGACTGGAGTTCAATAGCATTTATATAGTGGAGTTACTTGCAATTAACTGTGGGCCCAAATTGCACATGAGATATGGGGTCGCATGTTCCAGTTGGAACCAGCTTTCTAAGGAATCCTTTTAGTGGTACCCACGCTAGCCCAAATTGGAAAGATACTAATTCTAGTTGAACTCTTAAAGGAAGGTTACTATTATTATTTAAAGTGAGACTTCTAATAGTGGTAATAGTATGTTACTAATTAATTTAGAAATAAGACTTCTAGTTGAAATTAGTAAGAGAGGCTTGCAAAAGTTATAAAAGAAGAGGCATAGGGGTTGGACGTCCACCATAAGAATCCCCTTTGGAATTCACGCCCTAGCCTTCCCCTTGTGCAAGTTATTGCACGCCCATCTCTCTCTTGTGCAAGTGTTGCACATATCTTCTCTTTCTAGTTCCTCCTTTGAGTTCCCTAGTAATTTTCTCTTGAAGATCCCACCATCTTCTTGAGAAAAAGAGAATCCGATATGGGTCATAGCATGGAAGATCAAGAGGTCTTGAAGATTGCTAATTGATTAGTGAAAGTGTTTCATCATCAAAGAAAGAGCAACTTCTCCATTAGAGCACAACCGAGCTCCAAAGGAATAATTTATTTCCTTGTATGTTGTAATTCTTTGTTGCATGTTTGTTGCTGGTATTCTATCTTATAGATAGATTGATTTACTGATCTTGACATGTGAGATTAAGGGTTTGCTTTTTGTATTAGGTTTTGTAGCTTTCTGGATAATTGATCCCTACATCAAGTGGGTCAAAAGTTTTTGAAACCTATCCTAAAGGCCCGCCTATTTCCAACACATTGAACTTCCAAAAGGAAATGAGACAATTGGAGTGGAATATGTGTACAAGACCATATTAAATGCAAGAGGCGAAGTTGAAAGATGCAAAACTCATTTAGTAGCCAAAGACTATAAGCAAAAGGAAGGAATCAAATATCATGAAGTCTTTGCCCTTGTTGCACGTCTAGGCTCCATTCGAATGGGTGTGGCTCTTGCAGCCAAAATCAATGGGAATTCTTCCATAAGGACGTGAAATTAGCTTTTTTGAATGGTCTTTAGAAGAAGTGATTATATTGATTAACCTCCTAGTTACGTGAAGAAATATGAAGAGATGAAAGTATGCAAATTGAAAAAAGCTTTGTACGGGTTGAAGCAAGCACCAAGGGCTTGGTATAGCAAACTTGATACATATTTTTAAGAAAATGGATTTCACAAATCACCACATGAGTACATCTATGTCAAGAAAAGCTCTTAAAGTGAGATTCTTATTGCTTGCTTATATGTGGATAACTCACTTTATATCGGGAGTAGTGTTACATTATTTGAAGACTTCAAAAAGCCATGATGCAAAAAATTGAGATGACGGATATGAGTTTACTTTAGTTTCTTTCTTGGAATTGAATTAAATCAAAATGAAAATGAGATTTTTATTTCTAAGTGTTGGCCAATGGTCCAGACCAAACGGGTTCAAGGTCATGTGCATTTCAATGATTGTACCGATGTTTTCGTGGGGGCTAAGAAAGCAGACTATATATTCATATAATCTATAAACCTACACCTAAGAAAGAAAGAGAGAAGGAGAGAACCAAGGAAGGTTGAGATTCTTTCCTATGAACGTAGGCACTCTTGCCGAACCACGTAAATCTCTGTGTGTGATTGTCTCCCTTCCTTTTTGTGTAGTTTGATTGTCGATTGCAGGTTCATGCCTCCACACAAATGCGCACAACACTCAAAAGAAATATGCACAAGACTTGTTAAAAAGGTTTAGAATGCAAGATGTTAAACCAATTAGCACTTTGATGGAAGTTAGTTTAAAGTTAAGCAAAAATGATGGGCAAATGGTGGATCAAGCTATTTATCGAAGTTTTGCTAGTTATCTTATGTATTTAACAACAACAAGACTAGATCTCACATATTCGGTAAGCATGTTCAGTTGGTTCGTGGAACCACCAAGAGATGTTCATTGGGAAGGTGGAAAAAGGGTTTTAATTAAGGCATGTGAAATGGACACATAATCATGGCCACTCTTACTATAAAGAAGAAAATCCAAACTTGGTTGGCTACTGTGATAATGTTTGGACTAGAAGTATTGATGATTGCAAGAGTACTTCTAAATATGTTTTAAACATTGGCTCTAGTGAAATTTTGATGGTCCTCATAAAAGAAATCTGTTATAATTGCCCTCTCTATAGTGGAATTGGAATACATTGCTCTTGCTTCAACCAGTTGTCAAGCTATGTAGCTGAGATGGATTTTGGAGGAGTTGAATCATGTGAAAGAAGGAGCTACAAAATTGTTGTGATAACAAGGCATGCAACAATATCTTTATCAAAGAATCTCATGTTCCATGGTAAAAGCAAGCACATAAAGATCAATAACTTCATTCAAAAATTAGTGAAGGATGGAGATGTTGAATTTATTTTTTGAAAATATCAAGATCAGATTGAGGACTTGTTCACCAAACCATCAAAAAGGATTTGTTCATCAAGATGAAGCTTTACTTGGAGTAAATGAAGTCTATCTTAAAAGGGGGCTATTTGAAGTAAGCTAAACTCTTACTATTCTGGCATTCCTTGAAGTACAAGTAACCATTTACTATTGTGCATTGTATGTATGTCCAGGTAGCATTACTATTTTTCTTGTGCATTGGTTATTGTGTGGTGCAATGTTTTTTGCAATACCCATTAAGTTTTCTTTGCTTTTGTTCATTGTATGGTTGCTCAGGGGGAAGTGCAAAAGAATTAGGGATGATTAATCCCGGATTTGAAATTACCCCTATAAATTAAGGTATGTATTTCCTCCCACATAAAGTTGATTGAGTGAAAATTTGAAGTTCATATAGTGGTATTACCTATTAGAATTCTTTCCTTGTTGTTTGAGATCTAAGGAACAAGTTTCTTCTTTTAATTGTCCATTCTCTTTCTCCATTGTGATAAGGGAAAATTACCGTACGGACTATTCAAGACTCAAGAATTACCTCATTAAAGATGAAAAATTATAATTTTACCTGAAAGAAGATCGTACACAAAAAAGGCACAAAATGAGACGGAAATACCCTTTTTGGAGCGATATCCTATGGGGGTAGGATATTGCACAGTTCGATCTCTCAAAGACTTAGGATATCGCAGAGTTCGATATCCTAGGCACACAGTTACCTACTCCCAACTCATCACATATCACGTGCCCGCCCAGCCCAAATTGTTTCCCCCTTTCATACTAATGCCCTAATCGAAACATTCATCTCTCTCCTCTTTCGCAGCTCTCTCTCTCGACAGTCAAGCACAACGATATCTCTCTCCACCGCGCATCTCCTCCTCTTTTGCAAGACGTTGCGCGTCTCCTCCTCTTTCAAGTTCGCCTTTTCAGTCCGTCGATCAGCCCAGCCCAGAATCCATTTTCGCCCATCTCTGTCAAGAGATTCCTCCCTCTTCCTTCGTCTCTCCCTCTCTCCATAGCCAGGACAGACAATTCAAAAGGGGAATTCTGTGATCCCCTCCTAGCCCAATATCTCCCTCTCGCCACTGCAAGAAAAGCCGTGAGCCCTGCTGCTCTCCTTCGTCTCTCCTTCGCCAATATTTTTCTTTGGATTTTTTTTTATAATCTAGTTCCCAGTTTTATCTGACAAATGGAGGTTGCTGTATTCTCTTTCGCATGGGATCAAAAGATTGGAGAAAGCTTCAAGCCATGTTCAGAAATTGTAGTCGCTGAAAATTGTAGTCCCAGTTGTTAAATTGTATTCAGAGATTTTTTTGGCAAAAATGTATTCTCTCAAATTCTTATTGAGGAATTTGTTCAGAGATGTATATTTGCAGTCACATTTGTAATCAAATTTTAATTAGAAAGAGAATTTGTACTCAAATGTATATTTCTGTGTCCGGTCCAGTCACTTCCCCTGTGTCTGTGTTGTTGTAAGTCTCCACCCATTTCATCTATATAAAAAGAATGCACATGTTCTGCAAGTATAAACTTTAATTAAGGATACATGGTGCTTAATTTTTGATTGGATTATCAATTCTATTATTTACCTCTTTACGGTGATTAGCAATTCTTTGATAAATGTATGTAGCAATTGCATGTGTACAGGTAAAGTTTTAAATGGGTGATGTATAAACAAATATAAACCCAAAGTACATGTATGTAGGTGGAAATGAGAATTTGTACATGTGTAATAATGGCAAGTGGAATGAATGGTGAAGGGAGGCAGGGACCATTCTCGCTATAGCGAGAATAAATTGCACCCCTCTGTTTTTTCGGTGTGGGTCCTTTTTGTTTTAGATTTATATTTTTTAATATACTTGTTGGATTGCAGTGATTTACATTTTCTCGCTATAGTGAGGATAATGGTTTTTTTCCAGTGGTCTCGCTAGGAAAATAATGACCTCTTCTCCAGAGAACAGTCTCGCTATAGCGAGAACAATTCTCTCGCTATAGCGAGAACGTCCCAAGAGCGCAAAGTTCCCAATATTGCTCTCAAGAGGCCCAGATATCTTGTTGTGGGACAGATTGAGGCTCCTGAGAGTGCCGCCCAGACCCCAGAAATCTAATGAAAGGCCAATGATGTTGTTGTTGCTGAGGTCTAGATGTTGAAGCTTGCTGAGCTTTCCAATGGGTTGGGTCCAGATGCGTTGAATAAGATGTATAATATTCAATCGGAACGAAGATGGAAACGGAGGTCTTCAGTGAAAACGGAGATGGAAACGGATCTCCTCAGTGAAAATGGAGAAGATGAAACGGACATTTTGTGGTGAAAATTGTGGTCGTGATGTGATGGAAGTAGGTAATTGTGCGATATCCTACAGGTCTAGGATATCAAACTGTGCGATATCCTAAGCTTCTGGGATATCGAATCATGCGATATCCTACAGCCCTAGGATATCGCTCCAAAAAGGGTATTTCCGTCTCATTTTATGCCTTTTTTGTGTACGATCTTCTTTCATGTAAATTGTAATTTTTCATCTTTAATGGGGTAATTCTCAGGTCTTGAATAGTCCGTACGGTAATTTTCCCTTGTGATAAAGTAGTTTTATCATTCAAGTGCGACAGACGCGGAGTAGCACTAGAAATGAATTGGACTTCACCAAGTTTGAGTCGACTCAGCCAACTGTTTAAACCTTGCCCATATGCACCATATGATCAGTCATTCATAGGATTTGATTAATGGGAAGCGCAACCACCATTGCCATATTATTGTTATGGACATGAGTAACAAATGCCAGCAAGTTATTATTGTCCATTTTACCAAATGCTCCATCATGGATATAGGTACTCAACGTCTTTAAGAAGATGATGATTACGAAGAACACCTGGCAACGACGCAAGGCACTCTATATCTGGTATTAGTAGAAGAGGACCTCATGAGGTACGTCTTTTCATCCTTCACTTCATATTTGGGCACGAACCTTTTAACATTCTTCACTTCACATTTGTGATAATTTTGTATTTTTTTTCATGATCAGGAGGACAAGCATTTTGAGAAAAATACACCATGTAAACAGGTGACTCACAGTAGTTTCTGTTTGTGCACCTGTTCACATCTGGATTTGTGGTGTTGAATTCTTGGCCCATTTATGAAGCAATGGTGCTGAGAAAGGCTTCCGGAAGCATGCCTATGAATACTGTCATAAGTATAGCATCTGCTTTCCTTGCATGACTTCTTTATTTGCTTGTATAGTTCACATTTAGAAATCGAGAATGGGATTCATCTCTCTCTTACTCGAATTTATATCGTGTGGCTATCATCTTCATATGGAAAGAGTTTCCAACATCTTGATATTGGAGTTTGTTTTCATTTCCTTTTCACTTTTGATGTTCATTTAGTGGATTTGAGTTAGCCACTTGTGTGTTTGGACGGTTTCCAATGTTATTAGAGCAACCAGTACAATCCAAGGCAGTGAACTTAAAAGAAAAAAAAAACACAATAGAATGCGACTCAGTGAGCATAAGTATGATTCTGATATTTTAAACCCTACATGAAATATACAACTTCTTATCTAGATTTCATTAGGGATCTGAATATTCCGAAGTCCTGTAGGTGTCACCTGTAGCCAAAACTGTCTCCCCATACAGACATGTTTTTGTAGATATTAAAATGGTCACTCTTTATCTTTTGATGCATGTTTCATTCCACAAATCCATATTTGAGTTAAAGCTTTGTGATGCACAAGTTATTTTTTTAGGTGAATATGGTTCTGGCATTCTGCACATGCAAATCTATAGAATGTTACATCAATCCATTAAGAATCAGGATTTATATCCAAGACACCTTCTAAAGAGTACCTTCATCTACATTAAATTATCCCAAACATAACATTAAAAGCACTTGTTTGATTCATGAAGAAAGAAATGCTTTTGCTCAATCAGAACATTACTGATTGCTTTTTCATGTAATAAAACTTGCTACCAGAAGCTGATTGTAACTTATAACAATGTCATCACCTTGAGCAGAAGCTGATTGAATTTGTAACAATGTTGTTACCTTGAGCAGAAGATTGAAATCTATTCTTCTCTACCCAACTTATCATGTTACAGTCATGCTATTCCTCATCCTTTTGGGAATCTGACACTTCATCACTGGTTGCTGTTTATAGATTTTCATAAACTAGAGAAATGTATTTCATTTGATATGCATCCCCTCAAAGGCATGCCATCACACAAAGTTAACAGACAATTTGCATGAATAGAGTTTAGCGACTAAGTTCCTTCAATTTCATGTAGGCAAGCTTGATGTTGCAGGAGAGTAATTATTTCTTATCTCATTTTCCTAGAAAAATACTGTTACTTTATAAAAAATTTAATACTTTCTCAATATTTTATTCTCGCATTCATAAATTGTGTCAAGATGTTAAAATATGATCTTTTGTGCTAAAATCACTGTTTTGACTATGTATCTTGATTCTTATGGACTTACTTTTACCATAGCGTATTTCCCATCTTACCTGAGAGGGAAGCAAAAACCTATGCTCAAGAATTAATCATTGATCGTGGGGCCCACTCGAGATTGGCATCATCCGACCCATCGCTCCTCTTTCACCTATCATCTTCCCCCACAAAATCCAAAATCCACACACAGTAGTAATGGTAGTAACGATAGATGACTATGGCCCCATCTATAGGCCATAGTAATAGTGGTTATAATGTTAAACGACTATGCAGCTTTCTGGGGATTCTAAATCCATGTTGCCAAAGAACTTCCCGCGCACACATTACTCTCAGCACAACCCAATCTCGACATAGAATCAAGGGAAATATGGAATATTGCCTTACAGCCCATGAACTACTTTCTATAAAATTGTTCATGCAATACCACACACATCGGACGATGCGATATTTTAAGATAGTGCGATATCACATGTATTACCTGTACGATATTCTAGGGTCGTGTAATATCTCATCATTCTTGTACGAACAATTCTACGGATAATATTTAAACTTCACCTACTCTGAGGCAAATATTATATTTAAGGATAGTTGCACGGGCAATATCACTAGAATCAAGAACAGTGCAAAACAATGCCAAATGGGCCCAAAATAGCCCAGCTATTTAAACATCCTCTCGTCTGTGCAAATTACTGCAACCAGTTTCCATCTGGATTGTTCAACTTTTAGATCTAACCACATCAGCATCCCAAAATCTACTGTCAACCGCAACGAGCTTTGATTTCCATAGAAGACCTCATATATATTTGTGTTTTGAACACTCTTACCACTGTCTGACTAGAGTCGCCAAAGCCATTTTTACCTTTGAAACTTTTCCTTTTTCTTAATTCACTACATTATGACCATTTCCATCAAAGGTATAAATCATACCTATTGGTCTCATCTAATAAAAATATTTCTCATGGTGAAAGGGTTATGAAAAATGATTAAACATACCCGAAACCAGCGGCTGAGAAAGCCAAAGAACGTGAGAAATGGGATGCCAATAATGCCCACATCCTGACATGGAATGCAAATCTTGTTGAATCATTTCATCCATCTGTGCTAATTTGGCCAAATCTGGAGAGGTGAAGCTGCGAGGGACTATTTGGCCCAACTATAACCCAACTTTGCTCGCTGAAATCAATTAGAAATGGACACTTGATCAAAGATGATAAAAAATTCAAGAATTCTACAATGAGATACTAGGTACCGAGATCTATCAGCCTTGATGAACCCACAACTCTCTGTTGCTGCTGTCCCCATTTTCCAAAAGTAAGTTGAGGAAATTTGCCTTGCTCAATTTCTATTGGCTCTTCAGTCTGAATTTGGGCCTCTACATGGGTCCATCCTTCATCAGTCTCCTTACCATCTGTTAACTCCGCCTTGTCGGAGCTGCCTTCTAGGAAACACCGCTCAAGTCACTTGGCAACAACATTATAAAGAGAACTTTTGGTATCACAAAGGATACCGATTATTTTCCAAACCAGCTTCTATTTCTGCGAATTTCAAGATGATTGATGTAATAACCATCTGTCCAGATCACTGAAAAAATTAGATGAAAATCTCCACTGGCCCATCACCAAGGGTTTTAAGAGAATGAACAAAGTACTAACCTGCCGCACCACAGATGTCTTTCTTGACTGATGAAGATTAGCCACGTGATTATCTGGAACTGATTGCATGGCAGCTGAGACCAATGTAGGCATCATCCTTAACTGACTGAAAGCTGAGAGACTCCCTATGAAAGGAACTCAGTGAAAAGCCCAGTGAGATAAACCAAAGATCTACCAGATTCCCCAGTTCAAGGGACAAAAATCCCTCAGTCTTCTCTATGTCCTTCCAGTCATCGGATGGAATTGAATAGTACCCACCACACCAGAAAAAAAAGGATATCTGAATCTGTGAGTAAAAAAGGATATCCGAGTAAAAAACAAAAAAAAAAAAAAGTGCTCTGCTGGGGTCTTCTTCAAAAGAATGGAGAGAACGGGAACATCACTAAAACCACAAGACCCTGGAACTTTGATAACCCCAGGCTTCTCCCCTTTCATGTACTCCAGTGGGTCAAAAACCATTTTTTGGAAATGAGACAAGAAACAGAGAGCTGGGTCCGCCCACAACCCAAAGACGAGCAGAACTTATACAACTAGGACAGGACCCACTCTCAATCGGGCAACCTTGCTCTCAGACTGATACCATCCATTTCAAAAGAAACCAAGAAATTTGCAATTGAATAACCTGCCTCTCTTTGAGAGGATTGTCCCATATACAGTACGAGGTGCCGATATTTCATGGGTTGATTACAATCTGCTTCTAGGTGCCTTATATCATGGGCTTGATTACAATCTGCATAGATATGATTAGATCTCGATTACAACTAAATTGGTTACAATAATCTGTACAAGTATTATGGATAACTCACAAAGGAATAGTGCTTTACATGTGCAAGTAAAGCTGTCTCGTCTTTGAATTGTTATACTGTTCCAGAGGAAAATATCACTCGCAGAAAGTGCAATTAAAAAAGAATTAAGTATGGAACACATACCTGTACTTCAGCCAATCTGTTTTGCAGGGATTGTTAACACAAATTTAGGTTTAACTGGTTTGTGGAGCCATATGCTCCAAAAAGATACTGAAACCTTCATATTTAACTACAATTGAGCCATGGTTCCGTTAGCTTCGTCTCCAACAGAAAATCATTTATTACCTTATGGGCCATGTCAAACCAACCCTGATTTGCTCGAATTCTCTTCATGGTATGTCAAAGTCATGGCACAAATAAGGAAGCTATCATCACTCTGTTCCCATTACATTGAGAACCGTAGGATAGTCAATCATCATATTGGTGCACAACTCATAGTGAATTCAGGAGGACTAACCTGCTTTTTCCCTACCATCAGATACGAAAACTCTTGAAGTCACCAGATTTTGTTGGTTTCTAATTTCGAAACATAAATCCAGCCATGCCAATACAGTGCACACACGGACATATATGCATGTACAGGTGCATTGGGCGTGCACATGGAGTTCCTTGGTTCCCACCACTAAGGAATTATAAGATCCTAAAACTGAGGATATACATGATATTCTCAGGCTCTCAGTTGTACATGAGAACCCAGGGCTCAAAGATAAACCTAATGATATGAGAACCCAGCCGTCAATTGAAAATTGGACCAAACAGATTCCCAATTGGAAGATACAATCTATCCAATATTTGCCCTTCTCTATAGTGAATGTTGATTACTGTCTGCAAGCAATCCATCAAATGGGTGTAACAGTGTTGGAATGAGGAGATTTCTGGCTCTGTCTATACCCACAGGTCTATCCACTGTGAGGCCGCCCATCATATTGACAACTTGGTTCATTCTGTACATATATGCCCTCTAGAAACTATGCATATATGCATGCTGACTATGGTAGGATTTTACACATAAAAAATGTATAATTGGATATGATACAACAAGATACGTTGCCTATTTTAATGTATCAAGGCATCATAGCATGTTGAGGCTCGATTCTTAACAGTTTATATCAAGTATTGATGATTCTAGTCAGTTGTCACTGAGGGCTTCTCTCTCTCTCTCTCTCTCTCTCTCTCTCTCTCTCTCTCTCTCTCTCTCTCTCTCTCTCTCTCTCTCCACAGAAGAGGAGAGAGAGAGAGGAATTTAAAATTATATATATATATGCTGAGATTAGAGTTGCACCAAACGAGATAAAGTAGGCCAAAAAACCAAGTCTCCAATCCATCACTTTTCAGCAGATTTGGTACAGCACAAAAGTGTCCTAAAAGATCATCGAAAATGTAATTGATTACCACATAATTTGGTTAGCATTGAATGTCAAATCAGCTGATCGATCTCAAAAATCTCGAAAACTCATCTTAGGGTCCTCTTGTTTTCCACTGCTCCTCCGCCCCCGTCCCCTGTTGCCTCCTCTCCGTCCTCTCCCTCTCCCTCCTGCATACTTGAAGGATGTTCCATGCTTCATTTCCACGAGTGAGTGCAGCAATTTATCACACAAGATGCACCCAACATGCAAAGTAGTTCCATCACTCAGAGGGGTTGTTTTCTTGTTGAAATCCACTTCAATGATGGTAGAATCACAGTCAGGGCACCGCTCACGTGTGGTTGAGATCCTATGCGCCCCCTGGGGAAGGAAGACAAGGCAGTTGCACATGTTGCAATATAGCCTCCACTTGGGAGCACTGACTGGATCAAGGACAAGAGTCCCACTGCACTCCGGACAAGCACACACTCCTTGAGCTATCAAAGAATGACGACAAGTAGGGTGCGGGCAAAGGAAGCAAGGCATGCCCGCTCCCTTGCCTAACTTGCCTGAACTGCCCATCTTAAGAGCACCAAAGAGAGTGTCTATTCCTTCAAATGGAGGGCTGTTATAACAATAAGGACAAAATGGAAATGATTTTCCATCAGTACCCGCCATGGAAAACAGCAATAGTTCAAAGTTGTCCAGAGGGCACACGAGTTCCTTGTACAGCTGAGGAAAAGTATACTTGGTTAGTTAGCTGTATCATCAGGCAGGGGAGGAAATTAAAATCTATACAATCCAAATGAAATCAAATACATTAGGAATGTAAAAACAATGACAGAAATTGTTTTCTATACAATCCAATACATAAAATCAGATACATTAGGAATGCAAAAACAATGACAGAAAATATTGCTTCTTTTGGAGATAGTTTAAGATGCCAATGTTTATTCACTGTATTAATACATGTCATTTGACCCCTAGAATAATGCAACATGGTTCTGCTTTACCTTTCTAAGGGTCCAACCAATGAGATTTGGAACATGCATGTTTATTATTCTTCTCTGATAAGGTTTGACCAAAATTGCTGGATAGTCATCTAATTAATTAAGTCCAATCAAACTAATATAGGCCTTAGTCCATATAATTAAACCATAAGATTTATTTAATATCATTGAGAAGGAGAACTGAGTTAAGTGATGAAATTTAATAATACGAGTGAGATGGGGTCCATGTGAGCCACTGCAGTGGAACACCCAAGCTTAGGGACTGTTGAGGGATTTGGAAGGCATGTGGAAGTTTTATGGCATGAATATAAATAAAACGAGTGGGGGGTTGGGTTTTGTTTGGGGGACCAATAAAATATAAGTTCAAACTAAGCTTTAAGTACGAACAGGGCCTTGTGAAGGCCCACATAAATGAGAAACACCAAGGAAACTTGCCCACATCCAGAAACCGTGTGCAAGTCCCGAGGTGATTGCCTCTTTGTGCACAAGGGTCGGGACCACTTTTTTTTTTTTTTTTTAAGAACAGTAAAAGGGTTGGGACCACTTTGGTTGACATATCTCTTTCTCCCTTAAATCCCTTTGTTTCACCAAAAGAAAAACCCAAACCCTAGTCTATTACAAGAGGAAAAAAAAAAAGAGAAGTTTGGAGAAAGAAGAGGAAGAGCTAGGAGCCGACTCTAATCTATGCCATATGCCCTTCCTCAACCGAGAAAGGCCACAAGGACTTATGAAGGTGGGGAAAAACATCCCAGCCTACTTCTCATACAAGTCTATATGATGGGCTTGTTTGATTGTACTCTTTTGTTTTATACGAATTTATTAGGAAAATGACTCTTGCTGCCCTAGATATGAGAATAAATACACCCAAAAAATATCAGCAGTATGCTGTATGGGGAAATAAGGGCTCGCCAAGTGGTCCATTAGGGTTTCTCCCAATGGCCGACAAGTCCAAGATTGGGTACAGGTTTGCTGGAGTTAAACTATGCATTGGCGTACTGATTTTCTTGGGTTTTAATACATGGAATTTATCTCAGATTTTATATTGTTCTTCAGGTTGGTTTTATTTGAATAATCTTTATGCTTGTTTCATGTTGGATACCTATTCTACTTACCGTTTCAAGTAGATATCATCTCTAGAGTGTATGTGATGTATTGATAAAAATATTATGAAAATAATCATGGGATTCGAATAGACATCAAGCAAACCTCAAATATGTGGCTGCCGAGACTTGAATGAATGGATTCTTAAAAGAGTCCATTATGGCGGATCTGTAGAAGATAATGTGGCTCAGGCCCACTAGGCCCAGCCTAAGGGCATGTAGAAGATAATGTGGCTCAGGCCCACTAGGCCCAGCCCAAGGGCTTGTACACAACTGTATATCAGATCCTACTTAGATAATGTTCTGATTTGATGCTGATTTATTTCCTTGTAAAGATTAGGAGATTAATTGTTAATTATTCTGATTGCCCTTGATTAGGGTATAATGTTATTATAAATATACAAACGATCCTCCTATTGAGGTATCGGTTTATCTTCAACCTTCGTCTCTTCCTCTTTCTCTAATTACATGGTATCAGAGCTAGGTTTATGAAAGTTGGTCTGTTAATAGCCTAAGAGACATCCCAACCATCTTCGAATGCCTTTCTAATGGTGTATCTTCATCTCGTGCATTGTTTCTGCTGATACGTGCCTGGAGTTCAACTGATCAAACGTGGCCCACTTCTGATCAATCTCTGGATAACAGCAACCACTCTCATAGTGATCGACTATTCTTCAGGGGCATTTTGAAGATTTTTCTGGATTTTTCCATCAACAGTTGAGGTTCTGTTCTACCATTTCTTCATCTGACGAGTTTGGGTCCATTTTCTCAAATAGTTTTCATCACAACGGTACAGATTTGTGGATCTGTATCCAAATCTCATCAAACTTGGACTAGAGGTCATACAATTGATCTCTTCCAAGATGATTAATCCTGATCTGTGATTGGACCACTTTGTGGGGCCCACATACAGCTTCTGCCCAGAAAAACCTGTTCGTCTGGCATTCTTTTTCCTGTATTTGGCACTGTGTTGGATTATTGTCTTCTGAATGCATATCTCAGCCATACAAACTACATCCTTCATGCGTGGTTAGTACAATCATCTCAGATTACATCTTTTTATCAATTGTGATTGATAAATTCTTTATTGCTGGACTGTTTGAGTCTCTACTGTTTTTCTACTACTGGACTTTGGTTCCTACACTACTGCTGCACTGCTTGGTCCCTGTTTGCACCTCTCTGGCTTACTGATTTGTGTGGTCTCTCTCTCTTTTTTTGCGGATTTTGACAATAATCGAAAAATATGATGTTATTCCAGTTAAGTTTAATGGAAATAATTATATGGCCTGGTCTTTTCATCTGAAGAATTTTGTAGAAGGCCAAGGATTGTTTGGTTATCTTGATGGTTCGATAACTAAACCTACTACAACTACTGACACAAAAGCAGTAGCCACCTGGTATAAAGAAAATGCTAAGGTCATTACTTGGATTCTTAACTCCATTGACCCTTCTCTTGCCATTGCTCTTCAAGCATATACTACTGCATCTGACATGTGGGGTCATCTCAAGAATGTTTATCATCAAACAAATAAAGCTCGCAAATTTCAACTAGATAGTGAAATTGCAAAATTCAGTCAAGGCGATAAATCTGTACAGGAGTACTACAATGGATTTCTCACCTTATGGACTGAGAGAGATTCTATGATAATTCAGTCAGTGTCTGTTGGGTTTCTGTCTGAGGCTCTTAAATTACAAGAGGAAACCCAATCAGCCAGTTTCTTATGAATCTCAGATCCGAATTCGAATCTGTTCGGTCGGCTCTCATGAATAGAGAAGTCACCGCGAACCTGGACACATGCTTCCAAGAAGTCCTTTGAGAAGAACTTCGCATCAACTCTCAGCGTGCCATTCTTGAAGAACCAAAGGCCTTCCTAGCTCCTCTTCAGGTTGAGTCTGCTCTTCTACATGCCCTTGGGCTGGGCCTAGTGGGCCTGAGCCACATTATCTTCTACAGGATCAAGATACACAACTTGTCTAAAGATGTCTGCCTTAGACCCACCATTAGCTATTTTGGGAATTCCTTCTATGTAGGCTCTTGGAGTTTAAATTTCGTTTGAAGACTGGGTCTCCTGTGAGTAAACTTAATTGATTTAAATATCTATTTATGAATATCTGAATCTGAATCTGTAGCAGTATTTTCTGTTTAATTCTATTCATATGCCACAATATGCCTACTAATGAATTACATAGAAGGATAAAATTAGGATGTGTGGTAAAACTAAGACGGATAAAATTAGAAATGAGCGCTTTCGAGAGCATTTAAGGGTAGCAACTGCCAAAGCTAGAGAGGGAAGAAGGAAGAGAACTCTTTGTGAATTCAATATCCCATTTGAGGGTCACGATCTTTTAATATATAGATATAAAGTTTACATAAAAGATTACATTGATTGAGATAAACAACTGAATTAAAGCAAATGTAATCTAATTAACATCTAATCAGATCTCCTAATAAGGCACATAATCAATTACATAAATTTACAAACGAGATTTTATTTGACTTGTGAGCTTTATGGGCTGAGCCCACTGACCTAGGCCCATTGGCCTAGTTGACACCCCCCCCCCCCCCTCAAATTGATGCGGGTGAATCCATGAGCATCAATTTTCCAACTAAGAATTGGTATCGTGGCCGAGGAAGTCCCTTGGTAAATATATCTGCAATTTGAAGTCCGGTAGGAACATGAGGAAGAGTAATTGCTTCACGCACAAATTCATCACGTATGTAATGACAAGCCACTTCAATATGCTTTGTGCGTTCATGGAAGACAGGATTTTCAGTAATCCGTATGGCACTGGTATTGTCTGCATAGAGAGGTGCAGGGCCAGATTGTGGAAATCCAAGCTCAGAAAGAAGACCCCGAAGCTAGACAATTTCAAATGTGGCAGCCGACATAGCCCGATATTCTGCTTCTGTGGATGATTTGGAGACTTTATCTTGTTTCTTACACTTCCAGGAGATCAACGAGTCCCCTAAGAACATGCACCAACCCGTGGTAGATCATCGACTATCAGTACAACCAGCCCAGTCAGAATCTGAGTAAGCAATGAGAGAAGTCGAATTGCCCACAGGAAAGAAAAGGCCACGAGATGGTGTATGAAGAACATAGCGAAGAATGCGCCGAACAGCAACAAGATGGAGATGGCGTGGTTGTGTCATAAACTGACAAACCAGATTCACTGCATATGAGATATCAGGCCGAGTGATAGTCAAGTAGATCAAGCAGCCGACTAAACGGCGATACATTGTGGCATCAGGAAGAAGATCACCCGTATCGTGTGCGAGTTGTAGATTAGCCTCAACAAGTGTATCTACAGGAGTGAAGTTTTGAAGGCCAGCCGTCTCAATATGATCCATAGCATATTTATGTTGATCGAGGATGAGACCTTTTTCTGACTGATGAACCTCAAGGCCTAAAAAATATGTGAGTGGGCCTAAGTCTTTCATATGAAAAGATTCATGTAAAGATGACTGTAGATGGGTGATCATGCCAAAATCTGTCCCAGATATGATGATATCATCCACGTACACCAAGAGGACCGCAATCCCATTTAAGGAGCGATGAAGGAACATAGAAGGATCAGATGCACTTTGAGAGAACTGTAGATGAAGGAGAGCATCCCTAAAATTTTCAAACCAAGCGCGCGGAGCTTGCTTAAGACCATATAGAGAGCGTCTTAAGCGCGCACAGTCTCCTGCAGAGACACCTTTAATGCCTTGTGGAAGTCGCATATAGACTTCTTCCTTGAGATCACCATGAAGGAAGGCATTCTTGACGTCAAATTGGTAAAGAGGCCATGAGTGAGAAGCAGCAATGGCAAGAACAGTACGGATTGTTGTCATTTTTGCAACTGGAGCAAATGTTTCTTCATAGTCGATGCCATATTCCTGTCGGTTGCCCAGTGCGACTAATCTTGCTTTATAATGATCCAACGAGCCATCAGACTTAAGTTTGACTAAAAAAACCCATTTGCAACCAATAGGTTTCGCAGATGAGGGACATGGACCAATATCCCAAGTATGATTTTCCTGCAGTGCGACTAATTCTTCGTGCATAGCCTTTTGCCAACAGTCATGCTTCACCGCCTGTGAGTAAGAAGCAGGAATAGCAATAGAGGAGAGAGTAGCAAGCAAGGATGTGTGAGTGAACCCATATTTTTCTAGAGGCTTAGAGAGACGAGTAGATCGTCGAAGTTGAAGCGGAGATGAAGCAGCAGGTGATGAAGCGGGGGCAAGATCAGGTGCCGGTGAGGGATCTGGAGGGGGAGGCAGCAGTGGAACATCCTTAAGACGACGTTCATAAATAATGAGTGGAGAAGAAATTGTGTCAGAAAAACCTGGTAGATGAGAAAAAGAAGGTAAATCCGAGGAATGAGTAGAGAAAAAACATTGATTTTAAAAAAAATGTGACATTTTGAGAAATGCGAAAGCGGTTTACCACAGGATCATAGCATATATACCCTTTTTGGTGAGGTGCGTAGCCAATGAAGGCACATTGGGCGGATTGAGCAGTTAATTTGGTACGTTCAGTAGGAGGAAGATGAACAAAGCAAACACATCCAAAAATGCACATGTGGGTATAAGTAGGAGCTTTATGAAAGAGACGAAGGTATGGTGTTTGATTGTTGAGGCGATGGGAGGGTAAGCGATTGATTAAGTGAACCGCAGTGGCTAAGGCTTTGGGCCAAAATCTCGCGGGAACGGATGATTCTAAGAGAAGAGAACGAACAGTATCGAGGAGATGTCTGTTTTTTCGTTCTGCCACTCCGTTTTGTTGAGGAGTATAAGGGCATGATCGCTGCGATAAAATCCCGTGTTTTTGCAGATAATTTTGAAACTGATGGGACATATATTCCCCTCCGGAATCAGATCGGAGAATTTTTATGCGAGTAGGAAACTGATTTGTAATGTATGTCATAAAGTTTTGAAAAGCATCAAAGACTTCAGATTTATTGTGCAAAAGATAAAACCCATGTGAATCTACTATGATCATCAATAAATGTGACAAAATATTTGAAATGTGTATGAGAGATTACAGGAGTAATCCCCCCATACGTCACTATGAATAATGTCAAAGCATTGGAAGCCATAGTAGATATGGATGAAAAGGGAAGAACTTTGCTTTTTCCAAGTTTACAAACAGAACACTCATCAGAAATATGACTAAAAGATGTTTTATTTTTATTAATACCATCAGTGTTCAACATCAAAGTTAACAATTTTGAATGAGGATTGCCTAATCTATTATGCCAAAGCCTCCAAACATCTTGAGAAGAAAGACAAGAAAAAGCAGAAAGCTGTTTATTCGAAAGACAAGAAAAAGCAAAAAGCTGTTTATTCTGATAGAAAGGCATAATAAGAGGAAACATGCGTCCACACTTAGGCCCCTTCGCGATCACCGTCCCCGACACTTGATCCTGCACAACACAACCAGACCGAGAAAAGGAAACATTACAATTATCATCAATCAGTTGTCCAACAGACAGGAGATTTGTAGATAAATGAGGAGATAGAAAGACATTGGTGAGAGGTAATGAATGAATGTTATCACCAGTAGCTGTAATAAGAAGTTTTTGACCATCAGCAGTATGGACTTACAAATTGCCATTGTACGGTTGCAAGTTAGAGAGATTAGTGGTGGAGGAGGTCATGTGATTGGAAGCTCCATAGTCAATAAACCATATGGAAGAAGAGGATTTGTGGTTACCTGAAATGCCAAGTGCAGAGAAGGCATTGATGATCATTTGTTGAATAAACTCAAGGGTTATTTGAGGAGTAGTGGAGGCAAGAGGTGGCGAAGGTATGACCGGTGCTGAAGGACTATCACTGGAAGTAGTAGCATCTGCAGTGTTAACATGATATGCTCGTGGAGTGCGATTTTGTGGCCGCCTTTTGCAATCATTAATGATGTGACCATTTGATTTGCAGTAATTACAAAACTTGGTCTTACACTGTCCGTAACTCTTACAGCTAAAGCATTGGATTTTACTGAGATCTCTTGCAAGGGGTTGTCTTTTAGCAGCAGAAGTAGTATGATGGACGATCCCTCCTGGACCGTGAGAAACACCAGGGGTGTAACTAGCAGTGGCAGTATAGGCAACATCCGGAGAGTTCCCGGAGGATTGTTGCTTCAGAACATGCTGAGTGAGCTGGCTTTGTTCCTCTCGCAAGAGTTCATTGAGACACTCATTCAGAGATGGAGATGGAACTCTGCTCATCAAATTGGAACGAACGATTTCATTCAGATCTCTATGAGAAGTTGCCTGTAATGTTTGAATCTCAAAAAGGGCTGCCTCAGATATATTGAGGTATTTGATTTCATCATATTCCGCCCATAAATTGAGAAATCCTGTATAATAGTCCTGGATGGAAGAGGTGCCTTGGGAATACTGAGCAATCTCCAGTTGAAGTTGGTATTGACGGGCAAAGTTCCCTTGGTGATACACTTGTTTCAGTTATTCCCACATCTCCTTGGAGGTCTTGTACCGTTTGAGGTTCAGGATATATTGGGGTTCAACAGAACCAAGAATCCAGGTTTTTATCTTGGCATCCTTAGTTTTCCAAGAAAGTATTTTTTTTTTCAACTTCCTTAGGTCGAGGATCCCAGCCTGAAACAAGTCCCCACATCTCCTTTCCTTCAAGATAGACTTGAAATTGATAGGACCACGAAGTATAATTCTTTCCATTAAATTTGATCAATTTAATTTCATTTTTGTCCATATCAGCTATCAAAGAAGATAAACAGCCCTTAAATCAAAATTTATCGAACAACAAATAGCACAAAAAATGCATGTTTTGTGAAAAAACAGCACACAGCAGCAGTAGAAGGAATCAGATGAATAACAGATACTGTCCAGTAGCAGCAGAATCACACACAGTGCACAAATTGCACTAAAATGGCCCAGACGACCAGAAAAATAGAAGAAGGATCAGTTCGTGGGGCCCACAGAAGAATCTAATTGATGATCAGGACAGATGCTAGATACTAGTATCCAATTCCCTTTCTAGCAGAACAAGTTTCATCCAGATCCGATCAGAATCAAGGATTTTGTGCGGCTGTGATGAAAACTATTTAAAGAAATTGAACAATCACAAGATGGAGCAAAACGCCTACCTTTGATCTCTGAAAAATGCTGAAAAAATCTCCAAAATAACAAGGTATGGACGACCAAGGCTGGAGTGAAACTGGAGGATTGTGAGATGATCGCAGGTGGGCCACTATTGATCAGACGAGGGAACAGCCGCTAGATGTTATCCCAAAGCACAGATCTGTGATCTGTGTGCAAAAAAATCCTCAGAATCTGTCCACAAATACTAGAAGAAGCAAGCGACCAAGTTGGTTTCAATATCCAGACTCAATGATGCTAATCTAGGGTGGGCCACGTCTGATCACACCTTGATCTGGCGACTTCCAGTGCTTGGAAGATGAAAAAAATATATCCAGAGAGTCTCTCAGAGACTATGACAACTTCCAATGCTTGGAAGATGGATGAGATTCACTCTGAAGTGTGGCTCTGATACCATGTCAAAGCCAAAGAGGGAGGAAGGAAGAGAACTCTTTGTGAATTCGATATCCCATTTGAGGGTCACGATCTTTTAATATATAGAGATAAAGTTTACATAAAAGATTACACTGAATGAGATAATCAACTGAATTAAAGCAAATCTAATCTAATTAACATCTAATCAGATCTCCTAATAAGGCACATAATCAATTACATAAATTTACAAACGAGATTTGGTTTGACTTGTGAGCTTTATGGGCTGAGCCAACTGACCTAGGCCCATTGGCCTAGTTGACAGCAACAAGAGGGGATAAAATTAGAGAAACCCGTTTAAGATGGTTTGAACATATGTCCAATGTATGCCAGAAACGGCACCGGTAAGGAAATGTTTGGCTATGAAGGTCGATGGCTCACCAAGGGGAAGGGGCAGGCCAAAGAGGACGTGGATGGAGGTAGTAAAAATAGATCTAAAGAAATTCAACCTATCTGAGGATTTGGTTCAAGATAGATCAGAATGGAGAAACAAAATTCGTGTAGATGAATGAATTACGATAAATAATGCATGGTATCAAATGCCAGGAATTTTATAATTCTCATATCCTGTGATTATTATGTAAGACTACATGTGAAGTAAGTTGAAACCCTAGATTCGATTGGATCTAGGGTTTTCTATAAATATGTTGCGAGAAAAAACAAAAAGGAGAAAGAAGAGAGAAAGAAAGGGAATTAGAATAAATAGGAGGATGATCTACCCTATTGGGTTGGGCGACCACGCCTATATTATTATCATACTAATTTCTGAGATTACAAAAAATTCCTTGAATATTCTAATATTTGCATCAAAGTCCGTGACTAATTCCAAAATTACTAACGAGTCCCTTTGACTCATAAACCCAACCCCACCTCCGCCCCCCCCCCCCCCCCCCCCCCCCCCCCCCCACCCACCCCGAGTTGGTGCATAGATATTTACTATGCCCAACTTGGACAAAACATGATGTAACTTGGCTTTATTTATGGCCATAGTGAGAAAATCTACTAACTGATCTTTAGTGTTAACGTGTATCAACAACACATTCACCTTTTCAAATTTTTCCCAAATGAAATGACAGTCAACTTCCACATGCTTTGTCTTTTCATGGTACACAGGATTATTGGCAAGTTTGATTGTTGAAGTACTATTAGAATACACATTCATCGGACTACCCTGCTTGAAACCTATCTCTTCCAACAATATTATGAGCCATAGTAGTTCACAATATCCATGAGCCACAGCCCTATACTCAGCTTTTGCACTAGACTTGGCCGTAACAACCCGTTTCTTGCTTTTCAAAGAGACTAGATTTCCTTTCACTATTGTTTGACTTTGTGTCAGTTGTTGATAATTTATGCCGGCTGTGTTATGAGATCGTTTGACTTTGGGCATGGTTCAAAATAGCGGCTGCTACATAGCGTGGTGGTCACATTAGTAGCCTTATCGGTTCACTCCACTACGCAATTTTGAAAATAGGGGCGCTACGATCTAAAACCTAATAGAGCCAAGCGATTTTAATTTAAAATATTATTTTTCCTATTTCTTCTCCTCAATAGCCATTCCTAAAGTTGTCTCTACCCTTATATGGTTCCAAATCACTAAAAAAACACAAGATTGACTGCTACAAAAATTCAAAATTTTTCACCACTTAAAAATTCACACTGCTAAGTTGGTACGT